>VMDO01003349.1:0-146128 GCA_007922755.1 Pedetes capensis | reverse complement strand
CGTTATGCAGATGACACCACTTTGCTTGCTGAAAATGAAGAGGATTTAAAACATTTACTGATGAAGATCAAAGATCATAGCCTTCAATATGGGTTACGACTAAACATCAACAAAACAAAAATCCTTACCACTGGGTCAGCACGCAACTTCACATTAAATGGAGAGAAGATTGAGGTTGTCCAAGATTTTACTTTGCTTGTCTCTATAATCAACACCCGTGGAAGCAGCAGTCAAGAAATCAAAAGACGCATTGCTCTAGGAAAAGCTGTGGCAAAAGATCTCTTTAGAGTACTAAAAAACAAAGATGTCACATTGAAGACAAAGGTGCGTTTGACTCTTGCCATGGTATTTTCAGTGGCATCATATATATTGTGAAAGCTGGACATTGAACAAGAGAGACAGAAAAAGAATTGATGCTTTTGAATTGTGGTGCTGGAGACGTCTATTGAATATACCATGGACTGCCAAAAGAACCAACAAATCTGTCCCAGAAGAAGTGCAACCAGAGCCAGACTGCGTCTTACATATTTCAGATATGTTGTCAGGAGAGATCAATCCCTGGAGAAAGACATCATGTTTAGGAGAGTGGCAGGTCAACGCAAAAGAGGAAAACCCTCCACCAGATGGATTGACACAGTGTCTGCAACAATGGGCTTAAACATAAATAAGATCGTTTACCTGGCATAGAATCGGGAAGTGTTTCGATCTGCTGTACATAGGGTCGCTATGAGTCAGACTCAACTGGACGGCACCCAACAACAACAACAATATATATAATGTTTTTGTTGGAAGGATAGTTAGGGGTGGTGACAGTCTTCCCCTTACAGGTAGTAAAACCTCAGAAAACAAAAAATCTTGAGCCATTTGAAAGAGAAATTAAGAAATTCAATTTTTCAAAATGTAGGAAATTTTCCTTGAGGAGAGAGTTATATGAAAGTTTTCTGATACAGAATTCAGGAACTCAGCAGTACATTTTAAAAATTTCCCATTCCCTGTTACAGTATTTGAGAGACAGGTCTGAAATAACTGATGATTTTCCCCCTTCATAGCTGGGTAACGTGGCAGCTTTTATCAGCCTCTCACTCAGTTTTAAGTGTGCTTTAATGGACTGACATGTGCTTAGTCATACAGGCAGCACGTGATTCTTTAGAGCAAAGTGCCAACAGGGCCTCCTGTACTATATTAAAACTGCATTTTTGACCTGAGGACTACATGTCTCTGTACTCAAACATCTCACCCTATTAGAGAGAAGTAGCCTAGTGCCAGCTCACATTTTTCTTCTCCATATAAGGAGGATTAAGGTTTAAGGTTTAACTTTTATAATTCTGAACATGAATGAAATATATAAATCTAAGTGATTAACTCACCTCTATTACTGTAAATCAAATAAATTTCATAAAACTCCTCTGACTGTAGAAAATCACACTTAGCTTTTATGACCCTATGGAATGAGGCCCTTCCAGCTGCAGATCCTGACTCATTGTGGAAGGGAAAGCAATTTGTTAAATGGATTGTCAACATTCTGCTAAGTATTTGAGATATTTGAGGTACATTCTCTCTTTTAATGGCCATCAGAGTCTTGAAATTGTTTTTTTTTTCATTTGTTTGTTTTGTTTTTTTAATCTCTCATGTGATAAGCTGTGCAGTCAGCCACTTGAGAATGGGATGGATTTATCTGCTTTGGAAGCGTTGGGACACCATTTCCAAGGTTACATGGGAGAAACCCAATGGCTTCTGTCTTAGGTTTTCCCTCCCACTCTCTCCTGGAAGCCTTCTGGAGGCACCAAAGAGGAAAAGTTTAGAATGAATAGTTGGAATCCTGCCAACAACCACAGGAGTCACCCAACACGACCGTGCAGCCCCATCAACAGCTTGAATGCAGCCTCATGAGACCCTGAGCACAGCTCATAGCCAAGTTGCACTGGATTCCTGGCCCACAGAAGGTGACACGTCATAAATATGGTTTTCAGCCACTAAATTTTGATGTAACTTTTTATGCAGGTACAACTAATTAATGTGCTCCAGGTTCACAGATGAGAAAGTCAAGAAAAATCTCTAGAGCCACAGGAAGCAGAAAGGGTTCTTTAGAACATGCCCTCATGACTTGGAAATCCAGGCCCTTCTACTATTCTCAAGGGCCCTGGGGGCCCTGTTGTTCCCTAGCTAGCATCTGAGCCTTTCCCATGGCCTGAACAGACCTTGCCTGAATACACATATCCTTTAATATTTAATTTAATTATCTTTACTCTCTTTAAGTAGTAAAATTCACAGTTCAATGGGGGTGAAAACAATATTTAAATAAAAGAAAAATGCATTGTAGTGCATTCCCATGGGGGGATGTTGGTGCAGTGTGCACAGCCAAGGAAGACTTGATTTGGATTATTTGTCCAGGGAGATTTCTCACAGGATTTGCTGGATTATCAGCATGCTTTGGACCATTTCTATGGCTAGGAGGTAGTCTGACTTGTTGTTGTTGTTGTTGTTGTTGTTAAGTGCCATCGAGTTGTGTCCAACTCATAGCGACCCTCATAGGGTTTTCAATGGCAGATTGTTTCGGGATTGCCTTGGGAGTGGGTTGCTACATCCTTCTCCCATTTTGGGGTTGCTGGGAATTGAACTCGGGACCTCAGAGACTGCAGAGTGGCACTCTACCAACTGAGCTAAATCCCAGCCCAGTCTGACTTGTTGTTGTTGTTAGGTGCCATCGAGTCGGTATCCGACTCATAGCGACCCTCATAGGGTTTTCAATGTCTGAGTGCTTCCGGATTGCCTTGGGAGTGGATTGCCAGGCCCTTCTCCCATTTTTGCGGTGCTGGGAATTGAACTTGGGGCCTCAGAGACTGCAGCGCAGCGCTCTACCCACTGAGCTAAATCCCAGCAGACTTAGCAGCTACTAAAAAGACTGTTGCTTGAAGGACAGGAGAAGGAATAAGATTCTACTACTGCCTATCAAGGAAACCCATTTGGATGATCCACAGTATTTCCAAAGCATGATTGTCCATAGATGTGTTCCATATTGTTATATATTAAGACGTATACTCTGTTATGTAATAGCTAGTACTTCTGAGAACTCAGACATTTGAGAACCATTTAGAAAAGTTTTGCTATCTGCAGGTGCCATATGTACTATTACATACTTAGTATCTTAAAAACACATTAAAAATCTATCATTACAACTCAGAAATTTTCACTTAAAATATAATTTGGTGTCTGTAAAAATCCCAGGATAATATAGTTTAAGAAATGAATGTAGACTTGGAAGGCAGATTAAGTCCAAATGAAATTTAAGCTACATCACTTCTGGGACATGTGATTATGGAAGTCATTTTCATGACTCTCCATTTCTTCATATAAAAAGTAGAAAACAATCTGTTTTTTGAGTGAGCATGGTGAAAATTATATGTGATATGTGTCATTTCTATAGAGGATGCAGCAAGGTAATCCATAGATGGTCTACACCCCACTAAATGCTCCCATCTAGTTGGTCCAATTCCCCTTTCTCTGATGACATGTCTGGGAAACAAGGGAACTAAGGGACCCACCAAGGTTTACAAGGCTGAGTTTTAATTCATGGTTTGTTTACTTTTTTTTCCTAGTTAAAAAAAACAGTTCATTTTTCAGGTTTGGAGTAAGTTTGTGAACATCAGGCCATCTCACATCTCTGAGTGTTGAACTCGGGATGTTTTTGTCAGAACCCCAACCTTGGTTGATTTGGCTATATAAGAAATCATCCTTAAAAAAGGAACAGAAAGAAAGAGAGAAAAAGAGAAAGAGAGAAAGAAAGAAAAAGAGAGGGGGGGAGGAAGGTAGGGGGAGGGAGGGAGGAGGAGAATGAGAGAGGGAGAGAAGAAGGGAGGTAAAGAGGGAGGGAAGAAAGGAAGGAACCATTTTAGAAAGTGTCAGCAGACCAACAGACAGTACCTGTGAGGATTTCAGCTACGCATTCTACTCGTTCTGTCACTTTCTGAATCACGAGTCTCAGGATTCCACCCTCCAGTCTCAGCAGCAGGGTTCCCGAGCCTTCAGACAGCTCTGTGGACAGAAGCAGACCATCCTTGTTCCATGTTCGAAACTGGAAACTCACTGAGAGCCCATCAATTTGGGGAGTGCCGGGCAGCAGCAAATAACTGCTGCTGGAGTTGACAAATGTGATGGGAACAATTTGTGGTTCGTAGCAGGAAAAAGTGACATTGCCCTGGAAAACAATAAAAATCAAACATATAAAAGCCATTTTTTATTCTGCACTCTGACAGCTGATATAAACAACCTCCTGGAGCTGACCTTAATTTCAGGATCATTCCACATTCAGCTGCAAGATCTTAAAGGGAAAAACTTGTTAGTTTTGTTCGGATATACTCACAAGATTGTTTTCTGTCCCTGTCTTATGGATTGCATTGCTATCTGTAAGAAGACCATCTGAGACTCCAGGAAGAGAGGTGGGTGGAAGCAACAACAGTTTGAGGGAACCGAAGATATAAAAATAATTACATTCACTCATTGAATAAATCCATATGGCATGTCAATGATGTGCCAAGCTCTGGGATAACTTTTAAAGAGATACCCATGGAATAACTTTGTCACCGTGTGGACTCTCCTAAAAGGGACATAGATATAAGCTCCCTTGTAAAAACAAATGATAAAAAACTACAGACGAAAAGTTTTCCCAGGCAGGTGGTTCTTGCATGAAGAAGGTGGAGAAGAAGAGAGGAATGAATGTGATTTGGCTACCATTTTCAGTAAAAAGTGCCTTGAGTTCAAAGACTTGGAGGAAATTACCAAAATGGTATCCCTGGGAGAATTGCAGGAATGTGCTATTTCTAGGTAGTCAGAGGGACAAGAAGGTCCGGTGGACATAATGGAGGTAAGATTAGAAAGGCAAGTGGGGGAAGAATTTGAGAGGTCTTTGACGACTGCTCTATAGTTTTTATACCAATGGGGAAACACTATAGTGGCACCGGCTCCATTTTTATTTTAGTAAGAATATTTGCCATAACATGGGGAGAGGATGAGAGTGCTGAACTTGGGGAATATTAAGTATACATTAGTAGAGACAGCAAAAAGAGTAAGATTTTTTGCATAAATGAGGGGAAAATGGGTCCATTTTTTTTTTTTTGAGAATGAGAGCAAATATTTCCATGTCAGGAAGTTACGAGAAATTAAGACATGAATCAATATATCTAACTGAGCCACATGCTGGGTTGTTTTCAGGAGATGTATAAGGAGAAAGCCTGAAATTCCATGTAAATTATGAACAGTTTTTATATTATGAAAACCATATCATGTCCAGGTGTGGTAGCACACACCTGTAATCTCAGTGACCTTGGAGGCAGAGGCAGCAGGATCTCTGGTTCAAGACCAGAGGCAGCCTGCATAACTTGGCAAGTCCCTGTCTCAATTTAAAAAATAAAAATGTAGTTGGTGATGCAACTCAGTAGTAGAGCACTTACAAAGTCTGGGCAAGGTCCTGTGTTCACCCCCTAGTATTACAAAAAAATACAAAAAAGAAAAAAGAAAAGAGAAAAAAGATTTGAAAAGAAAAGAAAGAAAAAAGGAAAAGAAAATAAAAAAAGAAAGAGAAAGAAAAGAAAACTGTATTATGAAATTCCATAACCAACCACATCTTAATTTCCATCCCTATCATGTGTCTCCTTCAGGCTTCAAATACTTAATTCCACTACAGTGCAATGAGTTCCCTGAAATTAGCTCACTTAACTAGCCAGACACACATCATCTTCCTGTCAAGGGTATCTTTCAAGGCCATTGAACAACTATCTTTATTTGACACTGTGGCTCAACTTTTCTCAGCAGGCTCCACAACCAGCACCAGTTATGTAAAATAGGCAAGATTCCTCTGGGAAATATTCTTTCTGGAATTGGCTTCCTGAAGTCAATTTCTACTCAGGTGGCCAAGTGGCAAAATTTGATACCTAGTATAGTTATCAGTCCTACAATAAGTTAATAATTCAACTGAAACAAATCTCCCAGAAAAACATGCCCAGGTCTCAGCCAGGTTTGTTTGTGATAGTCTTGTATTCCTGAAAACAAATAACCATCCCCAAACAAACTTCAGCCAACATCACTATATTTCTAGTCACTCATTCATCAATCATGCTGCTCTGAATATGTTCTTGCATGAATCATTTATTGTAGTTATTTCAATACTTTCTTCTTGAGTGAAGATTATCACATGTTAATTAGTGATCAAAGGGTAAACCCATGAAGAAACAGCTCACAGTTCCTATTCCTTTGTCATGCCAGGCAGTAGGTTAAGCACTTACATACAGCTTTTGAATTCTGCACAATGGTGACAGAATGTATGATATTATCCATTTAAAACATGCACTGACGGGCTTAAGGAGGCTAAGTAACTTAACAAAATCCAGCTTGTTACTGGTGATGATGGGAGAGAAACCCATGTGTATCTGACTCAGAAGCCTTTGTATTTAGCCGCATGGTGGCCCCTCTCTCCTCTGCTTTTGGTACCACTATGTTTATAAAGTTCCAAACTTCTCAGTCCAGGTACAATGGTGCACACCTGCAATCCCAGTAACTCATGAGGCAGAGGCAGGAGGATCGAAGGTTCAAGATCAGAGGCAGCCTGAATAATTCTCAAGGTAAAGAAAAATTTTTAAAAAATGAAGTGGCTAGGGCGCAGCTCAGTGTTAGAGCACTTGCATAGTATGTGCAAGGCCCTGGGTTCCGGCCCCCAGTACACAAGTTGCAGACTGCTTCATGTTACTCTAAGCTGTGTTTGCTTTTTGCACTTTTGGATTTACATTTTTGGATTTCTGGTAGCTTTCCTTTCAAGAAGGGAAAATATCCCCATCAATGACTAACTATGGCAAGGCTGTCTTTTGGGAGAACCAAAATCACGAATGCTCTACAGAGAAATGAGGAGATGGTAGTAAGGTGCTTTCCCTTTCTATTTTCCTGAGGTCAGCGTCACCTCTCTGACAACAAATTTGCCAGAGGAAAACTATACCCAGAGTTTGAGGCTTTGTCAAAAAGATAGTGGTTGGAAACTCATGAGGATGAAAATAAAAGCATATGGGCTTGTAAAATTGCCCCCTCTAAATTCTTGATTTAGAACCCAGAGTTTAGCCCAACCCAAGGCCCCTTCTCAGCTCTCTCTGGATGACAGCCCTGGAAGGGTTCCCTCAGGAGAGTTGACAACTCAAGGCTGTGAGGTTCTTCTCTTCTTTGCTCCATTCACT
Organism: Pedetes capensis; assembly: GCA_007922755.1. Classification (NCBI taxonomy): domain Eukaryota; kingdom Metazoa; phylum Chordata; class Mammalia; order Rodentia; family Pedetidae; genus Pedetes; species Pedetes capensis. Next base: position 138,914 of record VMDO01003349.1, on the reverse strand, counting down.
CCCATCTGACAAAGATGCAGGAGCCTCCTTTCCTGTCACCTTCTATTCCACAGTTTAATGGACCACTTGAGAACTATGGAGGAGAGCTCAGAATTGGTAGCCCTGGATTGGAGTTCCTGAACAAAGATTTCAAAGGAATGCCCTCAGGGATTCCTGCCATTTAAGGTAAAGCTACAGGTGGTGAGGAACTCTTGCTCCACAGACAGCAGGAAAACTTTTGAAATGCATTGGGGCTTATTCTATGCCCTTGACTGTTTCCTTGGCTTGCTGTATGTAGTTCTCTCTCCTTTCTCTCTTCCCCTCATCCCTACATACACATTCTTCTTTTATCCTTGGCCCCATGCAGCTGCTGGAGCTGTCTAAAATGTTTGCAGAGCATATCCCTGCTATGTTCTCTAGTGGTAAATCCAAAAGTAAGAAGGAGAAAAAAAGATATGAGTAGATGGGAAATTCCCTTTACCTCAAATCTGACCCAGCCCTCCCATTTAATGTGAATGTTTGCAGCCCAGTGTCCTATCACACAGCTGCTACATGATCTTGCTAGTTAAAATTTCATCTTAGCTGTGCCTGTTGCCGAAAGAAATGCTACACGGTATTGAGAAGCATCAATACTCACTGTCATCAAAATTGAGAGAAAGAAGAAGAGGGAAAATAAGGTTCCAGGCAAAAATGCTACTTCTGAAATCAACATAGACTATTTGATCATTTTACTAGTGCCATTTATAACAACAGAATCCTTCTCAGGGTATCATTGAGAGAGTCCCCACCAATCATTTAAGAATGGCATCCAAGGAAACAATTTGCTTTAGAATGGCGTCATGAAAGATATGGCAAATGGTCAGCAGACTATGTTCTGTTTCTTCAAATTTCATCCTTCCTGTTCCTAAGAAGGGAACTCCATTCCCTGGAATCACTTCATTCCAATGTATACTTCACTCATTCAGATTTCAAAATTCCCTCAGTTTCTTGAGGACTGTAAACAATGTGTGAAGCAAAGGGGTTTCTAAGTTATGCATGGAAATGAAATTTTAATCCTTATGACCTGTAGCCCTTAATGTACACCGTGACTTTAATTTGTACAAAGTGGGCTATGATAAGGGAAGGTGCATTGTGACTCTTGAAGGTAAGGAAATAGGTACTGGTCTCACGGGTGAAATGGAAAGGAAGTCAGTACACTGGCATGGGTCTTTTTACCTCTCCATGTCCTATAAAACCTACAGTTTCTCACTGTCTAAAAAAAGATATCACACTACATTGGAGGAACTAAACCCCTAGTATCTGGTGTGACTTTCCTGACAACTGGTAGGGTCCAGCTTGGATGGTAGCCCCCAGCATCTGACTGAGGTTACTGGTCAAGATTATGGTGGGCATAATAGATGGGCAGGGCATCAATTGCCACAGGTCATTGGTTGCCTTAGTGGGGCCTCCCTTCGTATCCAGGCTGGCAGTTCTTAGCCCCTGTGCTTTCAGTCTCATCCATGCCTGTTGTAGTCTGTTTTTCTTTCTAAAACAAAAACCCTGAGGCTGTATACTTTCACCCTATCTCTTCAATTTATACACTGAGCAAATAATCCCAGAACCTGGACTTTATGAGGAAGAACATGGCATCAAGATTGGAGGAAGACTCATTAATAACCTGCATTATGCAGATGACACAACTCTGCTTGCTGAAAGTGAAGAGGATTTAAAATGTTTACTGATGAAGATCAAAGATCATAGCCTTCAATATGGGTTGTGACTAAATATCAACAAAACAAAAATCCTTACAACTGGGTCAGCGGGAAACTTCACAATAAATAGAGAAAAGATTGAGGTTGTCCAAGATTTTGCTTTGCTTGGCTCTATAATCAACACCCGTGGAAGCAGCAGTCAAGAAATCCAAAGACGCATTGCTCTAGGAAAAGCTGTGGCAAAAGATCTCTTTAGATTACTAAAAAACAAAGATGTCACATTGAAGACAAAGGTGCGTCTGACTCATGCCATGGTATTTGCAGTGGCATCATATGGTGTGAAAGCTGGACATTGAACAAGAGAGACAGAAAAAGAATTGATGCTTTTGAATTGTGGTGCTGGAGACGTCTATTGAATATACCATGGACTGCCAAAAGAACCAACAAATCTGTTGTAGAAGAAGTGCAACCAGAGTGCTCCTTGGAAGCAAGAATGGCCAAACTGCGTCTTACATATTTCGGACATGTAGTCAGGAGAGATCAATCCCTGGAGAAAGACATCATGTTTAGGAGAGTGGCAGGTCAACGCAAAAGAGGAAAACCCTCCACCATATGGATTGACACAGTGTCTGCAACAATGGTCTTAAACACAAATAAGATCGTTTACCTGGCACAGAATCGGAAGGTGTTTCGATCTGCTGTACATAGGTTCACTATGAGTCAGACTCGACTGGACGGCATCCAACAACAACAACAAAACAAAAACCCTGAGGCTGAGTACTTTATAAAGACATGAAGTTTATTTAGCTTACAAGTTTGGAGGTTGAAAATCCAGGATCAGGTGGTTCCAACTGTTTGGCATCTGCCAAGGGGACCTTGGCTGAACCACAACATGGCATAGAAGCCGAGTGGGAAATGGCTGCATACAGAAAGATTCTAATACATGCAGTAGCCCAGCTTTATCACAATGCACTCTTAAGTGAACTAACATACTTCACGAGATCAGCATTAATTCCTTCTGAGAGCAAGAGCTCCAACGAACAAGCTACCTCCTTCTAGGTCCCACCTCCTAAGCGTTCCACCACTACAACACCAACACACTAAGGGCTAAGCCTGCAGTACATGAGCCTCTGGGGACACATTCAAACTGCATCCAAACCACACCAAGGCCCTGCCTTCTCCAAAAGGCCGAATGCCTGGAAGTGCTGGGACAAAAGTGGAAAATCCACTTATTCCTTAGGGACCCTCAAATAATCTCTACTTTACTTCTGACAAATTATACATTTTTACCTTGGTTCTGTGTTTGTTCTGAAGAAAGCTGCCTAATACGAATAAGCAATGTGGGACAGGAAAAAAAGCAAACTTATTCTTGAAAAATTTGCAAGGACCCTTGCTAGGAGGTGCTGATGGGGGAAGAGGTGGAAGTGTGAAGCATGGCTCCCATTCTCCACTGCTGGTACCAGGGACTTTGAACAGGAAAGTACAGATGGCTCTTAATCGCTCAGAGGCCACCACCTGTCTCATCAATGCACCTTGGTAACCAAACCACCCTCCTAGAGTGTGAGGACACGTTAACAGCAAACAAAACCTCACCAGTTCATTTATCCCATCACTTTGTATTGTTTCTATGGCAACCTGACTCCTCAACACCCTTGGTGCCTTCCTCTCTCCACCAGGAGAGACCTCTCCTGATTTGACACCCACCTTCACACTCTCTCCCCCCAGCTCAGTGGACCTGCCTCCTCACCCACACCTGAAGCCTTTCCCATCACCCACACCCCCATGGGGGCTGCCTTCTCTACTGGCTTTCAACAGTATTTGCCACCTGCAGAAATTTCTCAGTTTCTTAAAGTGCCTTGTAATAATTAGCTACTTTTTGACAACTGCATAAGTCTTACATAATAGGACATTTGTAATTGGGTATAGAGCATCTTGCTTTGAATTCTGAGAAGAAAATGAGAGTGCCAAATTTAGGCAGAACTGGATTCTACTCATGAATACTTCCCAGGAAAACCGTACTTTCTCTGTGATGTTCACTGTTTCCTACTACGATCAGCAGAGTAATAACAGAGGGTTGATTTTGGGAGGGGGGATATTGTTCCTGCCTTGTTTTGCTGTTTACCTGAGTCCTACATTTTTGAATGACTAAAGGTGAGTCACCTCTTCAGCCTTAGTTTCCTTTTTTGTAACCCAATTTTATAGGACTGGATGATTCTAGGATTCCCACTGGTTCCCTCATTCTTGGCTATCTCAGACTGAACACACATTTTGTCATTTATCTTTTCTTTGGAGGGGGATTAAGCATCATCTGAATCATTCTATTGTTAGAATGAGAAATATAACCAAGTATTTATATTTTAAAGACTTTTCCTTTAAATGTTTCAGAGCATTAAAAAGGAAATCTAAGCCTTTTCCCTACTAATTCCTGTCTTACTGCAGAAGAGAGAGCAAGAATTACGATGATCAATGATATTTTTTAAAAAGGTAACTTAGCCAAAGACAATATAAGAAATGAGAATTCCATTGCTTTTAAATACCCTTATCAGGGTATGACAACCAATTGATTATTCTTTTTCTTTTTCCCTCTCCATCCTAAACTATTTTACAAAATGAATGTATGGTCAGTGCTGAATTAAAAAGGAAGTAGAATGGTTGAATGGTTGAAATTTTATTGGAGATAATGAAATGGGAGTATATATATATATATATATATATATATATATATATATATATATATATATATATATATATATATATATGCTTAGTTGGGTGCACGTCCAGAGGCTGCACAATGACAACCAGAGGAAAACCATGAGACTGAACACAGGATCTGAGCAGCATTTCCTTCTCATACAGCCAGGCCAGCCTGTCACCACATCTGAAGTGTGTCAAATGCTGACTGAAATCCAATAAAACTCATCCAACTGAAAGCTTTCGACTGTGGCAGAGGGGCTCATCAAAAAAGGACATCTTGCAGTAATAACATAATTATAGTGATCTCCTTATGACTGATGGGCTGGAGGATCATGACAGCAGCTTTTTGTCTGGAGGACTTCTGACAGAGAGAACTGAGTACCATTTAAGTCTTTATCATGTGACGATGGAACAAATCAAACTAATTGACACTTATCTTTTATACAGAGGGACCAGCTTCTGAAGATGCTGCTCTGCCGACAGACACAGTGGTGAAACACCATTGTGGTTTGAATGTGGTGTGTAATAGATGGAGCCAGACTGAGATGTGTAGACAGTAAGCCAAAGGTCCTCTAGAAAATATTCCTGAGCTCAGAGCCAAGAAAGATTTCATGGGTTACCAGGTATATGTGCCAGCTCTCATCACATGGAATAAAGCCTAGGGCAAGGAGGTAGCAGAACTACAAAGAGAGGCACTCTTCATGGACTGGTGCATTTGCACCCATCTCATTTCTTTATGAGAAAATACTACCCTTTGCTTATTTTCTTTGGGCTCATTGATAGACCAATTTTAAACCTCAGCAGTGAAAGATAACTATGCCTTCACTTACTACTTAGGTATTGTCCTGACCCACTCGTCTGCTAGGAATTGACCCTGTTTCAAGATTTTGCTTATTTGCCAACCTTATGTCAGCATCATAAATCATGATTAATGGCTAAAATGAGTTGTCTCTTGTATACACTGCTCATCAATAGTTCTCATTTATGGGTATTTTTTATCAAGTCTGATTTGGGCCAGTTATTTTGCATTTGTAAGTGCATTTATCTAGGACTCACTACACTACTCAAAGACCCATTTTCTCCCTATTATTAGTGACCCAAGTCATTTTTGTTACTCTATAGAAGACTCTAGAACATTATCATCTTCTTCGCTTTAAATGATCACCTGAACACAAAGATGCTATAAACAAGAGACACATGAGGAATTTGTATATCAGTGATTTGTTGTCACTCTCAGACTCCCCCACGTGTCTGTCAGTTTGCTGTACTGTGGAGGCTTGTATGTTGCTGTGATGCTGAAAGCAATGCCACTAGTATTTCAGATACCAGCAGAACCACCATGGTGGACAAGTTTCAGCTTAGCTTCTAGACTAAGACAGACTAGGGAGAAGGACCCAGCAGCCCACTCCCAAAACAATTAGCCATTGAAAACCCTATGAATAGCAGAGAAGTACTGTCAAATATAGTGCTGGAAAATGAGCCCCCAGAATGGAAGGCATTCAAGAAAGAACCAGGAAAGAGTCGTCTCCTCAAGGTAGAGTGGACCTTAATGAGGGGAATGGAGGAAGCCCCTGGGACTTCCTTTGGTTGATATGGCATGACTCAAAATGAGAAGAAACACAGTGGCTACAACAATGGCTCAAATATATAAAAACAGTGTGCATGGCACAGCATTGGGTAATGTTTTGTTCTGCTGTACACAGAGTCCCTATGAGTTGGACCCAACTCAATGGCATCTAACGAAAACACAATTTATCTGACTGTCTATTTCTGCTACCAGACTCTTTTGTTTTAGTGCTTCATTTTTCTCCCAAATACTACACATCCTGGGCTGGGCTCAAGTCATGCAGGAATAGTGAAAAAAGGATAGTGGAGTCTGCTATACCTGTTTAAGAAGGGCATTAGGTCACAGATAAAAGTAGTCTGGGAATTGACTATGAACAAAAGTAGCGTGAGTCTCTATAATCTAGTGACTAAGGTGGAAGCTAGAGGAAGGTGTTTCATGGATGTTGTTGTTGTTGTTTGGTGCCGTCGAGTCGGTATCCGACTCATAGCGACCCTCATGGGGTTTTCAATGGCTGACTGTTTCGGGATTGCCTTGGGAGTGGATTGCCAGGTCCTTCTCCCATTTTTGCGGTGCTGGGACTTGAACTTGGGACCTCAGGGACGGCAGCGCAGTGCTCTACCAACTGAGCTAAATCCCAGCCCGTTTCATGGACAGGGCAGAGAAATGGAGGGTGGGTATACAGTGCACTTCTGTCAGGAATCCTTCAATATGAGGAGTGAAGTCCTACTTCATCCCTTTGTTTTGTTTGTGAGCACAGATGATAAGTCAAGTATAGCTGATCCCAGATTATAAGACTCCACGAGAACACAGCAGATCCAGCTTGAGGTTCTGCTTATCTTGACTAGTTTCTGAGCTACTTAAATGTGCTACATCCAACAGTTATTACTGTGCCAAAATGTTATTTACAAAGAATTTTTATTGTGGGTGTTTATTTTGTGTTTAATCATCATCCAGACATCACAACACCCTGGTGAGTAAAAAATAAAGCTACCCGTGCAAGGCTGAGCTTCAATCATAAGGCATCAAATAAAGCCAATCAAGCATTTATAAGCTGGGGAAACATGATCTTGATTCAATCTAATTTGTGAGGAAAGATTTCAAAGGCAGTTCTTGATTTTTCAAATGAGTACAACCATTGCTAATTTGATTTGTCTGAAAACTACCAGGACTGACTGGAATATTATCAGCAAATACAGGGGAAAGACCATATCTTTCTCCTGATTCACAAAATCAGGGAGAGTAGGGAACCAAATTAAGGATCTATATCATGTTTTATGGAAGGTAGGCTCCTTTATACATTCTTTTATTTATTCAACAAATGTTTATTAAGCAGATCATAATGACCAGGCTTGGTCCTTGTAGAGAAGAACATAGCTCAGGAAGGAGGCAGGTTCAGACTTTGTCCACTTAAAGTATATATAGCAATAGGATGAGATTCATAAAACATGTCATCACAACTATGACTGAATCCCATGAGGGTGATATATATAGTTCTAGAATAGGATGTACCAGGGCTTAATGAGTTACCTTTTTTTATTTGAGCATCAAAGGGAAAGCAGGAATGACTGGAGTTGGAGGCAGGACTTGAGTGGAGAGAGAAAACAGGGGAGCAAAAGCACAGGGAAAAGGATCATGAGACCCTTTAGAAATTCAAGAATAGACACTTGGCATTAATTTACACAGCCCACAGTTTGCTTCTGCCAAAGGAGGTCTAGAGGTTTCAGTGGCGGGACATCCAGGAAAGAAATGTCTTTAGCTACCCTGGAGAGCCAAGTGCATTGGGAGGGCAGAGGATGGTCCCCCGTTTGATCCTCAACTCTGGCCTCTCAGCTGTTACTCACTGAGAGCCATGTATTACCTTTGCTCTTTCCTTTGACTCCTCTTTGCCCTCTCAAATTTAATAATGTGTACTTTTAGCACCTTCATTTTGGATTCCATTTTGGCTCCCTATCTGTTCCTGGTCCTTTATTTTTTCTTTACTCTCAATGCACTAAAGATGAACATTTCCCCACAGGTCATTGGCTTTTGCAAATATTGATGACTTTCATGTTGAGGCAAAACCCAGAGGGGGGCCTTTGGATTTGAGAGAGGGGACACTGGGAGAGAATGAAATATGGCTCATAATGAAGCTAAAATCCTCTTAGTTTTAAACTGGAAGATAAAATTAACTTTATTCTGAGCATGCTTCAATTTCTATTATGAAATATTATGTAAAGCTATTTGAAAATAGGAATCAAGAAACTAAAAATCATTAATAATCCTTTTGACACATCACCTTCACTTTAAGAAATCTATTCACAGGAAATAAGTTTAAATTGGACTAAGATTTATATGCCAAACAGTAGTGTTTATAACAAAACAAAACTATCTCTAAAATTATAGGAATAGTTAAGTAAATTATGGTATATACATATACATATGACATATATACTATTTTGCCACCACTGGTAGGGATGTTTATGGTAAGCATTAAAATTGCTTATAATATAATGTCAAATTAAATAAACAGAACACAAATTTGCACATACAAATCAGGTGAAATACATTCCTGTAGATAAGCGAATTTAAACAAGGACTAATTTGCTTAATAGAGGCTCTCCCTGGGTGGTGGAATTATGACAATTTTTTAGCCACATACTTAAAATTTTCTATATTTCAAACATATTAAAAGGTAGAAGCATGAATTTTATAAGAAGAGTTTAAACTAGATGGTTTTCTAAATATGAACTCATTTGAAAGATTTCTTTATATGTATATTCAGGATTAGCACTTGCTGTTGGGGAATTAGTAGATTATTAAACCACATGCAGTGATACACTTCTGTCTTCCCAGCTACTGGGGAAGCAGAGGACAGAGGATTGCAGGTTTGAGACCATAGGTAGCCTGAGTAACTTAAGGAGACACTGTCTTAATTTGAAAAATAAATAAAGGGGAGCCGGCAGTGCAGCTCAGTGGTACAGCACTTGCAAAGTATGTTTGAGGACACGGGTTTAGCACCTGCATACCACCCCCCCAAAAAAAAGAGAAAGAAAAAGAAAGAAAAAAGAGGAAAAGAAAAGAAATAACTGTAGTTTATCCAGGTAGGAATAGAAGCAGATGGGTTTAAAACCCAATGACCATATTTTTCAATGGGTTCTACTTCTAATAATTTCAGAATTGCTTGTTTCCTCTACAGTAATATTTAGTCATGTGTCTATTCCACTGAAGGAATCCAAACTAACAAAGCATTATACTAGAAAGACCTAAAGAAGGCGGAGGTGGCACTGATGATGGTAATCTGTGTTTAGGATTCCTTATTTTCTCCAAACTGCTGTTCTTAGACTCCAAACAAAAGAAGTTTTTATTCTGCCTATAGATATCTAGTGAATTTTAGGCTAATTTCAATTTCACCAAGAAATATACTCCTTGGCTGTAAAAAATACAATGTGGGTTTATTAGTTGTTGGGAGAGGATTAGAAAAGTAGCTACTAAACAGGAAGGGCAAGTATCACTGGTTAGCCTGGATTTTCAATTTTTTTCATAATATATGTGAAATGGAAAGAAATATATTCAGTTTTCTCTAAACAAATATTTTTAAAGTTTTCTTAACTAAAAAATAAACAGAGTATGGGGTTCAAGGATAATTCAACATATGAAAGTCAATAAATACAATAAAGCACATAAAAAGAATAAAGGATAAAATTCACATTATCATCTCAATAGTTGTAGAAAAAGGATTTAACATCACTCAAAATAGTTTCATGATTACAAAAAAAAAAACACACTAAAAAATTAGTTATAAAAAAGGAACATTTCTCAACATTGTAAAGGTCACATATGACAAGTCCATGACTAACATTATACTTAACAGCAAAGAGTTAAAAGATTTTCATATATGATTAAGAACAAGGCATGGGTGTCCTTTTTTTTACAAATTCTGTTTAATAGAATGATGGAAGTATTGGCACAAGTAATTAGTAAAGAAAAAGGAATAAAAGAAATCTAAATTTGAAAGTAAGACTTATAATTGTTGTTGTTGTTAGGTGCCCTCAAGTAGGTATCCGACTCATAGTGACCCTCATAGGGTTTTCAATGGCTGTTTCAGGATTGCCTTGGGAGTGGATTGCCAGGTCCTTCTCCCATTTTTGCTGTGCTGGGAATTGAACTTGGGACCTCAGAGACTGCAGTGCAGCGCTCTCCCAACTGTGCTAAATCCCAGCCCAAGACTTATAATTACCTCTTTTCATATCATCTACACATAGAAAATCCTACGTATTCCACCAAAACAACTGATAAAACTAATAGCTAAATTCAGTAAATTTGAAGAACATAAAACCAACATATGAAAATCAGCTATATTTCTTTTTTTCCTTTTCTTTATTTTATTTATTTATTTATTTATTTATTTTTGTGGTACTGGGGGTTGAACCCAGGGCCTCACACTTGCATGCTTTGCAAGTGCTGTACCAATGAGCTGCCCGCTCTGCCCATTTTCTTACTTTTCAAGAGAGGATCTCACTAAATTATGCAGACTGCCTTTAGTCTCAAATTTGCATTCCTCCTGCCTCTGCTACCCAAGCAGCTGGGATTACAGGTGTGCACCACCAGGCCCAGCAAAAATCAGCTATATTTCTATATGCTAGCAAAAACTCTCTGAAAAAATACATGATAGCATCAAAAATAATAAAACACTTAATAATAAATTTAATCAAGAACACCAAAGATCAGTACACTGAAAACTCTAAGATACTGTAGGAAGTGAAAGCACACAGACAGAAAGATATTCTCTCTTCATGGATTAGAAGAATTAATATTTGTCATGGTTTGAATCTAAAATGTCTACCAAAGTCCACATGTTTAAATGCTTGGTCCCCAGCTGGTGGTGCTATTTCTGAAAGATGTAGAACACTGGTAAGTGAGATTTTAGCTTTGCAGAAGTATCTCTCTGGCAGTGGGCCTTTAGAAGTTTTTACCTGGAGACTCCCAGTTCTGATCACTTCCTGCTTCCTGCTGCTAAGATGTCAGGTTCTATGCCATAGGCCCAACTACACCTATCCTGCTGGTATACCTTCCACCTCTCTGGACTAATAACCTCTAAGTCTAAGATCTGAATAAATATTACATTCCACAAATTTCCTTTGGTCAGTTTCTCTGTCATAGCAGCACACTGGCTGACAAACACAGAAAATTGGTACTGGGGCGTGGTGATGTTGCTGCACAAATGCCTGTCCATATGGTTCCTGGAACTTGTTTGGGAAGAGTTTGGAAGAATTTGGAGATGCAGATAAGGGAATCTCTGGAATGCTATAAATAGTACTAAGAGGCAGTTCTGGTGAGCATTTGAAAAATCAGAATTCTGTCTCTACTAGAAATGCCAGTAGGGCTCAAAAGGTTTCACATGAAAATGAGGATTCTATTGGGAGCTGGACTAGAGGCAATTCATGTTATATTCTATCAAAGAGCTTTTCTATAGTTTGTCCATGCCCTAAAGATTTGAGTGATGATGAATTCAAATGTATTATACTAATTAACCTAGGATAGGAAATATAACAAAGACAGAAAGATATCTGGGTGTGGGATGGTTGTTGATTGCTGCTTTTAGCCATATTTATGAGTAAAAATGCACCAAAGTCACAGTAGGAATAAATAAAAAAATATGCAGTTTAAAGAGGGAAAAAGCTACAGCTTATCTAAGGTTACTAAGGTTACTATGGACAGGGTCTATTTGGGTTGTTGTTGTTGTTGTTAGGTGCCATCGAGTCAGTATCTGACTCATAGTGACCCTCATAGGGTTTTCAATGGCTGAGTGCTTCTCGATTGCCTTGGGAGTGGATTGCCAGGCCCTTCTCCTATTTTTTTGCAGTGCTGGGAATTGAACTCGGGGCCTCAGAGACTGCAGTGCAGCGCTCTACCCACTGAGCTAAATCCCATAATTTTTTTTTTCCAGTACTGGCAGCTGGACCCAGGGCCTCACACTTGCATGCTCTGCAAGTGCTGGACCACTGAGCTGCACCCCCAGCCCATTTTTTACTTTCTGAGACAGGGTCTCACTAAGTAACACAGATTGCCTCTGGTCTTGAACTTGAGATCCTCTTGCCTCTGCCTCTGGAGCCGCTGGGATTACAGGCATGCACCAGCATGCACCCCAGCTGAGACCATAATTCTTGAAAAGACAAGCTCCACTAAAGAAAACCATAGAATAAATACTCTCAGAGCATAAAAGGAGTTGCCCAGAGTCCTCCCATCTAAGATTCCCTGGTGTGAATCACCAGGCCCATTTGAAAAGAAAGTGTCTGAAAAGTAAATGCCTCCAGGACACCCAGCAGAATGGAGAATACCCAGGGAAATAGTTTCTCAGCTTGGGTATATAAAGGCTGCCACTGAAGCTCTGGTTCAAAAAGGCAAAGCTACCTCTCAAGCTGGTAGCAAATCTTGGCATCATCCATATGGTGCTGGTTTTACAGGGTTGCAGAATGAAACAGTTAAGGGGTCATGGACGCTACCACCAATGTTCCAGAAAATAGCCTGTGAGGCCAGACAATGTGTATCATGGTCAAATGCTCCACAGAGAGTCTAGGAAAGAATGAAATGTGATATTTGGAGTGTGGCGCCTAATAGAGTTCTCAGGATGTTGGAGATGCCCGTATAGTGAAGTGCCTGCTAAGTAAAACTAGTGGCAATGAGTGGAACCAACCCAAGAAGGCCATGGAGTGGAGCCATACAAGCTTGTTCAAGCCCAGATGATGCCATATGATGTCATCTTTGCCAGATGGCAGAAATGTTTGTTTGTCCAATGAGATGTCAGTTTTCATATGCACCCATCTTTCCTTTCAGTGCTCCCATTCCTCTACTTTGGAATGAGAACACTTATTCTGTGCCATTGTATGTTCAAAGTATATAACTTGATTTTGCTTTGCAGGGGCTCAAATCCAAGTTTGTCTTGAATCTCAATGGAGATTTGGACTTGGACTTTTGAACATGGTTAAGGCAGTTAACACTTTCAAGGCACTTAAAGTTGAACTGACTGCATTTTGCATTATTAGATGGCCATGAGCCTTTGGGGGCCTGAAGCAGATTGTCATGTTTTGAATTTAAAATGTTCCCCAAAGAGGATGTGTTTGAATGTTTTTTCTCCAGCTAGTGGCTCTTTCTGGGTAGTTTATGGAAATGTGGGAGGTGAGATCCTAGCTTTGTGGAAGCAGGTCCCTGGGGGCAGGGCTTTGGAGGTTTTTACCCAGACCTTTGGTTCCAGTTTCTGGCTACTCTCTGCTCCTAACCCTCCAGCATGTGATAGGAGGTTCTCTGCCACGAGTCCTGCTCCCTGCTACCAACCATGTCTGCCTGGCCGCCATTATGGACTGATTCTCTAACTCCAAGTTCCCAATAAATCTCTTCCCTTAAGTTTGTTTCAGTTGGTTACTCTGTCACAGTGATATACCAGCTGACTAACACAATATTGTTAAAATCTTTATACACAAAAACTGATTTATGTGTTTAATAAAATCCACATTAAATTTACAATGACCTTCTTCAAAGAAGTAGAAAAAAATCCTAAAATTTGGATGGAACCACAGAAATTCCAAAATAATCAAAACAATCTTGAGACAAAAAACAAAACTGGAAGCATCATACTTCCTGATTTCAAAGTACATTAGAAATCCAAGTATTCGAAACAGTATGGTACTGTGGACAAACAGAGAGATGGAACAATGGAACATTATTAAGTGTCAAGATATAAACCTGTTCTTATAACGTGTATTAGTCATATTTTCCCTTGCTGAGACAAAATACCTGAGCAAAACAATTTAAGGGAGGAAGTATTCATTTTGGCTGATGTTTCCAGAGGTTTCCATATATCATGCTAAGAAAGAAGTGTCAGAGAATCTCACATCATGGTGAAAAAGAGGGAGGGAGGATGGGAGGAAGATTCCCCTTTTATTCCATTTAATTCCATCTGGGCCCCTAGCATATATGGTAGTGGCACTCACCTTCAGGGAGGGTTTTCCTCCTTTAGTTATTTTCTCTAAACACACCTCACAAACAGACCCAGAGGCACCTCACAAACACACCCAGAGGCATGCTTCACTAGGTACTTCTCAATCCAATCACATTGACAATCAAGATTAATCATTATCAATCCACACCTTGTCTACCTGTGTCTGCTTGATGCCCAAACACATTTCCTGAAACCATAACATTCAAACTTGGCCCATAAAAGGTTAGTATCCATCCCATAATGCAAAATGCATTCAGCCCACCACCAAGAGTCCCCATAATCTTAACAGTTATAACATGGCTAAAAGTTTACCTTCAAACTGTGCTCTGAGGCTCAAGGCACACTCTTGGGCATGAGCCCCTGGAAAATCAGAATCAGATCCTATGTCCAATATATAGTGGCACAGAGCATGCATTTGCATTACAAAAAAAAAGAGAAGTGGGGCCATGGAAAGGAAGGATGAGACCAAAGAGAGATTGAAACTGAGCAGGGCAAACATTAAGTCTTGCAGCTCCATGGCTACTATGTGGGGAACACTGATGTGATGTAGCCCCAGAGGTCTCAGGCATCCCTGCCACTGTGGATTAACCATTGGTAGGCCACATGGCCTTACTCCTTAGCAGACATCTCATGGTCCTGGCTTCTCTAACTTCCTGAGGTCTCCATAGCTTCTGTTGATTCACAATCACAACTTTACCTATCGCCCTCTTTGGAGCTGCCTGCATGGATGCTGACCCTGCCACACATTGCCTAGCCTCCCAGGCCTTCCTTTGTAATCCATGTGGAATACTCTAAGGCCCCATAACCCTTGCATTCTGCAAAACTAATATTATATGGATGGCACCAAGGTCTGCAACATCTTGAACAGCAGCTGGTCCCCTTACAACCATAGCTGTAGTAGCCTCTGGGTGCCTCAATGGCTGGACCTGGGGAAACAAATCCTATCATACACTGGTAAGCAGGGAGCCCCTGGTTCTCTTCTCAAAGCCTTTTGAATGAATTAAAACTTTACATATTTGAGCCTGCAATCGGTAGGATCTTGAAAATTCCCTAGATGCCTTACAGGTATCTTTCCTATTGTCCCAATGTAAAAGTACTTGGCTTCTTTTAATAGCCCAGATGTCTTTAGAAGCACCTTTTCTTTAGCCCCAATTTTAAACACACATCATTTCTTGGAAAATAGCAAAATTTTCAAACCATTATGCTTTGATTTTTCCTCACAATTATCACTGTAAACCCAGCTAAAATCAGTCAAAAATTCTCATGTGACAGCCTCAGTGGTTGTCCTGAAATCTCTTCCATGAGATAAGTTGGTAATTATTTTAAGTTCAGTCTTCCATAAGGTCTTAGAACAAGGATAAAATGTAGAAAAAGTTCTTTGTCACCATATAACCTGAATGACCTCTAGTCCAATTCCCAACAGAGTCTTCATTTCCTTCTGAAACCTCATGAACACTGTATTGTCCATACTCCTGTGGCATTCTGATCTTCTGAGCTTCTACCATACTCACTCATTAAGCTCTGCTTACAGCATTCAAGGCTTTCTCTAGCCCTCATGCTGGTGGCAAGCCATTATGGCAAAGAATACAGAGCTTCCTCAAAAACTTTGAAATAGACCTGCTCAAATATGTAACAATCCTGTTTCTAGATATATATCTGAAGAAAATAAAATCAGTAGCTCAAAGAGATATCTGCATTTTCTGTTCACTGCAGTATTATTCACAATAGCAAAATAGTCCAAACAGATTCCACCTACATCACTCTCAAGAAATGAATGTTGTACATATGTATTTTTATATATAATATATACCATATATATAGTATATATTTATATATACACACAATAAAATATTACTCAGCCATAAGAAAGAGGGAAATCTTGCCATTTGTGACAACCCACATGAATCTAAAGATATATTACTAAGTGAAATAATCCAGTCAGAGGAAACTTAATAAGTGCAATCTCAAAAGTTGAGCTCACTGAAGCAGAGGGTGGAATAATAGCTGCCAGGGCTTGGGAGTGGGAAAATTAAGACATGTTGATCAAAGAGTACAAACTTTCAGTCATAAGATGAACAAATTATGGGCATCTAGTGTACAGGATTGGGAGAAGGACCTGGCAACCCCCTCCCAAAAATCAATCTGCCATTGAAGACCCTATGAACAGCAGAGAAGCACTGACAATCGTATTTCCCCTGTTGTACAGAGGATCACTATGAGTCGGAAACCGATTCGACGGCACCGAACAACAAGTGTACAGGATACATGGTGATGAGTGCTTTAATATGTTTGATTGGGATAATCATTACACAATTTATGTGTATGTTAAATCACAACTTACACATTAAATACATATATGTGTATGTATGATCTTTATGTTTAATTATTTTAAAATAAGAAAATCTGCCAATAGAATATTTATATAAAAGGTAATAGTCTAGATTGACTAGATTATTTAATAATAGTCTAGATTATTTAATAAAAATATAATGGATACCATGTAAAGTTTTCTAACAGCCATATTGTAGCAAGACAAAAAACAAATTAATCTCAATTTTAATATTGAGTTATTTAACTCACAATATAAATGTTAAAAATGCAATCAATATTAAAATTATTTTACTTTTCTCTATTGTCTTCAAAATATATATGAATTCTACTTTTCTTTTTTTTACTTGGGTGATGAACCCAGAGTCTTGTATATATTTTGTATGTGCTTTACCACTGGGCTTCATCTCCCAGTTCATATTTTATTTTTTTAGTTTTGAGTCAAGGTCTCACTGTCTCTGATCTCAAATACATGATCCTGCTGCCTCTACTTCCCAAGTTACCACCATGCCTGGCCACTGAGTTCTCAATTTACTTTAGACATACTTACTTCAGATGCTCAATCACCACATGTAGCTAGTGACTACCATTTTGTATAGTGGAAGTTTAATATATCATTATTCAGGTGATGGTAGAATTGTATTTTCTAACTTTGATACTGAAACAGAATTTGTATTTTTTTTTTACATGAGAGCTCCCTATACTGACCTTCTTTAGTCAGAGAAATTGTGGCAGAGATAGTTCATTACCTATTCAAAATCAATTCTCATTGCCTTTCCTGGGAGTGGAATGCCAATTTATTAGGCAACACATGCTTACTTAGGTGATGGCATTTTCCCATTTGCTTTGCATATATATGTAGCCAAGTGGCTAAGCTTGGCCCAAGAAGTTTGGCATGGCAGAAGCACTGGATGTAACTTTCTAGAAGGCTCTTACAAAGAGTTTACTCAGTGTAGAGTAATAACCTTTTTGCCTTCACTTGTTTCTGTCTGCTGTTGCCTGTCATACAGATAGAACAGCTGATGCTCCATGAAGCTATTGAGCTCCCCAGGATAGAAGAAAAGAGATTAGAATGGCTAATCAGAAAGATCAAAGGATCTGAGCACCTGACTACTTCAGGACCCTGACAGTCCTGTGTTTTTGCTGAGTTTAGGAATGGAGTTAAGAACTCCCAGATAGAGAACACAAGTATGTAAAATAATCACCAAAGACTAGGTAGCTGTGATGGGCTGAATTGTGTAATCTCAAAATTTGAATGTTTAGATCCCAACCCCTAGTACTTCAAAATGTGAAGTAACAAGATAAGTCCTTTAAGAAGCTTACATTAAAATGAGGCTCTGGGGAGGGGTACCTTAATTTAATATGGTTGTATCCTTAAAAGGGAGGATTAGAATACAAACACACAAAGGGAAGGACACCTGAAGACCCATGGAGAAGACAGCCATCTACAAGCCAAGCAGAGAGACATCAGGAGAAACCAACACTGCCAACATCTTCATCCTGGACTCCAGAACAGTGGGGAAATAAATTTCTATTTTTTAAGCCAAACTGTCCATGGTATTTTGTTATGGCAACCTAAGTAGACTAATAGACTGGTAGAGATATTTTAAACGGTTCTCTATGTGATCTCTTGAGTTGAAAGGTATTTTAGAGGTTATGTAGAGAACATAGCCTATAGTCGTACCACTGTAGTGTCTGATTCTGTCAGATCTCAGAAGCTAAGCAGGGTAGGGCCTGGTCAGTGTTTGGATGGGAGACCACCTGGGAACACCATGTGCTGTAGGCTTGGAAGAAGGACCTGGCAATCTACTCCCAAAAAACAATCAGCCACTGAAAACCCTATGAAAAGCAGAGAAGCACAACAATAGTGTTTCATCTGTTGTACAGAGGCTCACTATGAGTCAGATACTGACTCCGTGGCACCTAACAACAACAAAAGTAGAGAACACACTTCATTATCAATAGCACCAGAAAGAACAAGTTAATTGTGAAGCTGGCACTACTAATTACATTACCTACCTAGTGACCCAGTTGGAAGGAGACAACATATTTCTGGACTCACACAATGCTCTCTCTAATGAGGATGCACCACTTCTGCTCAGTCAGGGGAGCAAATAAAGTTGAGGGAGGCACCCCAAATAGCATCTTCTGATTTTATCCTCAGGCAGGTGAGAGTCAGACTGTATCAAGGATCTCCTTTTATTTTTTTTCTTCTTGTTCTTTTTTCATGGCTAGTGGAGTAAACCCAGAGCCACAGGCATGCTAGGCAAGTCCGCTACCACTGAGCTGTATCTCCAGCCCCTTTTTTATTTTTATTTTGAGTAAGGGTCTCACTAAGTTGCATAGGCTGCCACTGGCCTCAGACTTGTAATCCTCCTCCCACAGCCTCTGTAGTTGTTGGAAATGTAAACGTGTCATCGTGCCCAAATATAGGCCAAGAATCTCTTAATACTGTGCAAAGGTCTCTTCCTCAGAAGAAGCTCCAGTATTAAATGGACAGATATTCTAAGTTTATCTTAGTGTAATCATCACAACATACATTTGTAGTGTGTTATTCCCTTACTGGGAGCTCAAACTACTACTTTTTTCTAGTATAAAAATGAATTAACTTATTCAAAATGTATGGATCACCGTTACAAAAAATAGTTCTATTTTTAATTAAAAATCTAGAAACACTGTAATTATATCAGGATATAAAATGTGCATAAAACATCACAGTAGTTAAGCATGGATTTGGTATTGGAATGGACACAATAGAGACCAGGTTCTGTCACTTACTAGTTATGTAACAGGGGCAAGTTACTTTAATATTATTGAGACTCATTTTTGTTGACCAAAAATAAAATTACAAATAGTTATCTATTTCATGGGGCTATTGCAAGGATTAAAAAAGACAAATATAAAATCACTTGATGGACTGTCTAGGACACATTGAATGTTCAACATGTTATTATTATCATTATAGTGTATACTGATAACAAGAAAAAAATTAAAACTAGTGCTTTTAAAAAAGAGACTGGAAAATCTCTATCTGTAAAATATAGGTTGTTGTCATTTTTGTTGAGAATGAAGATTTTTTGACATATATAGGTAAATACACGAGAAAAAAATGCTTATATTGTCTTACTGGGTTTTGCTAGATACCACACTGAATAAGAAGTCTGATGAAATTTACTTGCTTTCCAGTTAACTGGAAACCTATGGAAAAACTATTTGTACTGTTGTGAGATGGAGGATTATTTTGCCCATACTTATGGAATAAAGAATATTCATATTAGCCAGGTACCACTGAAATCACCTGTAATTCCAGAGACTCAGAAGGCTGAGGCAAGAGAATTGTGAGTTAGAGGCCAAAGGAAGTCTGTACAGCTTAATGACATCCTGATTCAAAAACTCAAAATAACAAATAAAAAAGGGGCTAGGAGTGCAGCTCAGTGGTGGATCACTTACCTAGCATGTGAAGTTCAACTCTTACCTAGCATGTGGGTTCAACTCTTAGTACTGGAAAAAAAAAAAAGACTATTCACCAAACACCTGCATGGAAAAAGTAGAGACATCTGGGGCTGTGTGACTTTCCATTCACCTTGGGCAAGTAGCAATGAATGTTGCCTAAGAAAGGTCTGATTCTCAGCATGGTTCCTCCAGGGTACTGTGAAGATACACTGTGCCTATAAGCATCCACCATGTGGCACATGTAACTAATGTAGATAATGAACTTTAGATTATTTTCTCACTCCAAAATCTATTGTTGTTGTTGTTAGGTGCCATCAAGTCAGTACCCGACTTATAGCAACCCTCATAGGGTTTTCAGTGGCTGACTGTTTCGGGATTGCCTTGGGAATGGATTGCCAGGTCCTTCTCCCATTTTTGTGGTGCAGGGAACTGAACTCAGAACCTCAGAGACTGCAGCACAGTACTTTACCAACTGAGCCAAATTCCAGCCCCCCAAAATCTATTAGGACATGAAATTTCTGTTGACATCGAACATGACTTAATGGCGACTAAAATATTTCCATATAGCCTTACTCTTAATCTCAAAGTTATTTTCTAAAAGGATTAACCTGTTTTTTTATTTTTAAATTATCATCATTATTTTTAAAGAGAAGATATTTTTTAGTTAAAAGATAGTATTTATGCAACAGAAACAAGTTTGAACATTTTTCAAAGGGCTTAATTCCTTGGCCAGGCAAATTTGGGACCTTGGTAAAGCAACACACACACACACAAATCAATGTAATAATTGGCCACCATTGAAGAGACTGGATATCTCCATGATCTTAACTAAGGTAACAGAGAAAATGTAGTAGAAATACCTGGAAAATACAATGATTTTGAAACAGGAGGGTAATCTCCATGAAAAAATCTTTAGGTGAAATGTGAGAAAGAACTTTTTGTGAGAAAGGTAACATAGGAAATCCCCATGCAGTGCAGTAAATTGGTCCAATACTTCAAATACAAGCACACCTGCAGAGTGTTCTACACTTTCTATGTATGAGAAATTCTTTTTAATGTAATAAATCATGTGGGCCCTTATAGTAGAGTACTTTTTGTTTCACTGTTTTTATTGAGCATATTTGCAAGGTCAAAGTTAAATAATTCACATTTTATTGACATAGGAGCTCAAACCTATGTTTGAGATGGTGTCTTTCATACATTTGTGAAACATGCTACTATTGTCTAAGACTGTATAAGGACAACATGACATCTTTTTATAGGTATGCCTCCATTTGTCGTCCTAATTCCTTGTGATAGACATCTGGGGTGTCTAGGTTTTAACCTGTTGTTGTTGTTGGGTGCTGTCAAGTTGGTGTCCAACTCATAGTGACCCCATGTACAATAGAGAAAACACTATTGTCAGTGACTCTCTGCTGTTCATAGGGTTTTCAGTAGTGGATTGATTTCTGGGAGTGGATTGCAGGGTCCTTTTCCCAAGCCTACAGCACCTGGTGTTCCCAGGCAGTCTCCCATCCAAGTACTAACCAGGCCCGACCCTGCTTAGTTTCTGAGATCTGATGGGATCAGATGCCACAGTGCTAAGCCTGAAGGCTAGGTTTTAACCTAGAACCTAGATTTTTAAATGAAAAGATTAAAGGTCATGCCAGTTATCCATGTCTGATTTTCACCTCCAAAGCCACTTTTTCTTGCCTAGCTTTTGATAATGGAATTGGATCCTGGAAACATTTCTTTTTTGTTAGCTGGACTAGTGTTAGGCTTGGTCTGTATGAGGCACCAGAGGACCACTGCATGGTGGAAGAGGCTGGAAAATACCTCCAAGTTCTTGATCCTCATCACTGTTACTCAATTGGAAGCCCAGGGGCCCTGGATTGGTAAGTTACAGCTTCACTCTCCCAGCAGGAGACAGATTCCCAGGCAGCTAAGACTTACATTCTCTGCAAAATACTTTCCCATCTGTAGGCAGCATACGCCATGGTAACCACACCTTCTTGAAAAGGTGTCACTCTTAGCTGGAGAAGTAGGCAGAGGGGATTTTTAGTCCTAACTTCTTGACTGTCCTCTTTCCCTCAACCTAGATGCAGTGTTCAATTTTTTGTATTACTATTTCTGGACTTCTTATAGTCCTCTTTTATCCATTTTTAGTAGTTAACAACCCTCTACTACCATATATATATATATATATATATATATATATTGTTGTTGTTGTTAGGTGCCGTCGAGTCGGTATCCAACTCATAGCGACCCTTACAGGGTTTTCAATGGCTGACTGTTTCGGGATTGCCTTGGGAGTGGATTGCCAGGCCCTTCTTCCATTTTTGTGGTGCTGGGAATTGAACTTGGGACCTCAGAGACTGCAGCGCAGCGCTCTACCCACTGAGCTAAATCCCAGCCCACACCATATATATATATATACATATACATATATATATATATATATATATATATGTATATATATATGTATATATATACACACACACACATATGCACACATATGTGTATATATATGTGCGTCTGTATATATATATACACATACATATATACATATATATACATACATATATACATATACACACACACTCACACACATATACATGCATACATATATTGTTGTTGCTCTTAGGTGCTGTCGAGTCTGTATCCAACTCATAGTGACCCTACATACAACAGGCAAAACACTATTGTCAGTGCGTTTCTGCTGTTCATACGGTTTTCGTTGGTGGATTGATTTTTGGGAGTGGGTTATTGGGTCCGTCTCCTAAGCCTACAGTACCTGGTGTTCCCAGGTGGTCTCCCAATCAAGCACTAACCAGGCCGGACCCCCTGCTTAACCTCTGAGATCTGACAGGATCGGATGCTACAGGGCTACGGCTGCAGGCACACACATGTGTGTGTGTGTTTGTGTGTGTGTGTGTGTGTGTGTGTATACGTATGTTTATTTTACATATATAAACATTTGTAAATGATCATTTCTGGACCATCTATCACATACTTAACACTATGACTGAAAGACAAGATTGTTTCTTTTGTGACACTTACAAAATACTTCGGGTGATGGGAATAACTGTTGGAAAGAAATATATTAGAATAAAATATATTATTTACTATGTCTCTACCTTGAGCTTTTGTATCCTTGCTTGGACTGCTTTGCTATCTCTTTGAATTTTCTGGGAGCTGCTCTTTCTTCAAAGCCCAGAACAAGTTCATGCACTTCCCAGGAACCACTATTCTGGTGCTTTCCCCTCCTTAACTCATGAAGTATGCTTAGGTGTTCTTAACCGTTTGCAGGGCTGGGGGTGTGATCAGAATCAGGAAGGGACCTGGTGAAAGTAGGGAAGCAGGGCGCTGGAAACCCAGCAGCATGGAGAGTACACAGGCTGGTGAAGTAAAGAAAAAATGCCTATCAAGTCACAACAAGTGAGATGAGATGAGGCTGGGTAGTTCTCACAACAGTGGCCAGAAGAGCAGAATGAGGGCCTAAGGGGCTAGTACAGGCAGGTGCATCAGCTGTGAACTCCAGGCTCTGAAATCAGAACCTGATGCCCAGGATGGATGCTAAAGGCAGAGAGGAGTTTAGGGTTTTACATCCTTTTGAGTCAAGGATCTGTGACTGTGAGCACAGCACATGGTCATCAGCTCTATTTTGATTATGATGAGGGCCCTAGTGAAGAGTCCTGTCGTGCTGTGTGTATATCAGGTTCACAGCAAAGACAATGTCTGGACCTACAATTTTGAAAAGCAGGAGGTAAACATGAAATTCATGTGGGTGGGATGTGCAGACAGCATATTCACCATGGCTCCTTATCCCAACCTAAGGCAGATTCTGCTTACTGCCCATCACACCCTCCTCTCTTGCACGTGGACACAGCCCTGCAACTTTTCTCAGTACTGAGCTCCAGGACATGCAGAGTGGATATGTAGCAGGTTCATAGCAGCCCACCCTTAGAGTATTTTCATTTTCATAATTTTCAAGCTTCCACATTATTTTCTGTACAGCCACTGGCCCAGCCTTCCTGAGTGGCTCCTTGAAACCTGTGTTTGCTGGTCTGTCTTCCAAATCCCCTGGGGCTCCCATCACGCAACAACTTGGGGTTTTATGTTTAGCAGAGCTTGGGGCTCTAGAACCCTACTCTACTTCTGACAGCCAGTTAAATAGTTTAAGTTTCACCCTCGTTCAGGATGTGAGTTCCGCTGGTGGATTTGGAGAAGGTAAAGATTTTGTCCTGATGTCCTGACATTGAGAGAGACACTCAGGAGAGATTTGTTTGGCAATTAGCTAATGGGAAAGGGCCATTTCTAAACACCTCAATGATCTTCAGTCCCAAAGCTAGTGCGGGGCTGGCTCAGTGAGGAGGTGAAGGAGAAAGAAAGGCAGCTCAGCTTGCCTGGGAAGTACGCAGACGAAAAGTGAAAGAAAGCTGTGCATGGAGTGAATTCCAGAAACAGTAACAAGGCTGGGCCTGGCTAGAAGAGGAGAGGTGGTGGTGAGAACCTGGGAAAGAAGCTTCTACACATTGGTAGAGCCCCCTCTCCGCACAGAAGATTCTGTTCACCTAGGAGGAATCAAGAGCCACTGGAAGCAGTGGGTGGAGTCTCCAGGGAAGGGTACAGTCCCCATTGTGCAGGACCCATCCATCTCCTTTAGCCAGCAGGAAGAGCCTAGAAGCTAGAGGCAGAGACCTCAAGAGTCCTGCAGGAGGGGATTGGACACCCATTCTTTGCTGCCATCCTGGTTTCTCTTGCTAAGAGGCAGGGATTCTGTCCCATGCTCTTAATGGCAAGAGACACCCAGGAGACGTTTCTTTGGCAATTAGCTAATGGCATAAGGGCCTTTTCTGAAATACCTCATTGATCTTCAATTCCCAGGTAAGTGGCACTGTTCACAGATTTGTCCAGCGTGTGTGTGTGTGTGTGTGTGTGTGTGTGTGTGTTCTTTTCTACCTGCACTTTGATGTGAAAGTCATTCAGGATCCTAGGAGATCAGAGGTCTAATAAAAATGAATAAAAGCTCATGGTGCCATGCTTTCCAGAAGAGAAGGGAGAAGACTGTGAATGGCAAAACCCTCGACTATGTATCACTGATATTCTCCAGCCTGATGAGGAAAGATCTGTTAGGATAAAATGTGGATAATAATGGCCACCCCTGCCTGCCTCACAGAGATGCCTGGGATAGAGCAACTCTGCCCAGCTGGCTCCATCAGTCACCCCTGTGTTCACTGGCCCTCTGGGGTTAGTATCACGACTTCTGGCATCTTATCTGTAAGATGGCTCCCTGAAACAACATGTCTCCAAAGAAAGGAGGGATCATTTGCTGCCATTATTCAGGAGGAAAGAGAGTAAAAAGAACATCCTTAGCTCATTAGCTGGAAGTTTTGCTTAGAAGAAAATCACCTGAGTTGATTTCAGCTTATATTTATCTCCTCTCTTATAAAGGTATTTGAATATTCAAATGACTAGAGAGTACCAGGTAAATTGGGCAGGATAAACAATTATACACTGTAGGTATACGTGGAACTTGGTGTAGACTTTAGGTAATACAGGTTGAGTCAAAAAAACCATAATCTTCCAGGCACAGTGGCATACTCCTGTAATTCCCAGCACTCAGGAGGTAGAGGGAGGATCACAAGTTAGAGACCAGCCTTGAGCTACATAACAAGACCTTGTCTCAAAAATAAATACATAAATACATAAATATATAAAATCCATAGTCTATGATCCAATCATCTTCATTTTTAGTCACCTGTTTTAAATTTCAGAACTTTCTTTAGCTTCATGGTTTTAAACTCGAGCTCTTTTATCAGTGAAAACCTGAACAACTCAAATTTTAATACAGTAGAGCAAATGAACAATGATGAATTGATTTAATGTTTAAATAATATTTAAAAATTGATAAATTTTTAATAGAATATTGCAGACATAGAAAATACTTTAGGGAAAACAGTTACCTTCAAAATCAACACATAAAATTACTATTATATTATAGTCTATGATCTACAAATATGAAAATAAAATTCATATAGAAAATAAATGTCTTCCTCTCTGGCTGGTTGATGCCCTGCTCTGAATATTTTACATTTTTATTAAGAAATATATAGAAATATTTTAAAACATTCTGAACATGCTGTCTTTAATAACTTCAAGTAACTATTTCTTCAGATGAATAAATAAAACTGAACACCCTAGAGGAGAAAATCATAACACTAATATCAGAAAGGGCAACTACATTGGTCTGAATGTCTGTGTCCCCTTCAAATTTATATATTGAAATCTAATCCCTAATGGGATGGTATTAGGAGCTGAGGCCTTTCAAGAGGTGATCAGATCTTGACATCATGATATTAATGTCCTTATAAAATAGATCCAAGGGAGCATATTTTCCCTTCCAATGTGTGAAGCCCTGGCAAGAAGTTTACAGTCTGCAGCCCAGAAGAGGACCTGCCTCGACCTTATCATGCTGCACTCTGAGCTCAAATTTCTCAGCTCCAGAACAGTGAGAAATAAATTGCTGTTGTTTATAAGCCACCTGGTTTATGACATTTTGTTATAGTTGGCCAAATAAATGAAGATAATGACTATTCTACTGTCAGTTTGTTTTTTCACTTAAAGGTGTATTATTTTTCATATGACCTTGAACTATTTTATCTCAATTCTCCCAAAGAAAGGAAGCAAGTGCTCAGGAAGCTGACAACCTAGAAATCATTTTTCCAGGAGCTGCAGCACATATGCCGCTGATGTGAATGTCAGACTGGTTAAATGGCAGGCGAAGACAGCAGGGACGTGGACAGAGAGGACATGATACGTTAGCTGCTTTTCCGAATGAGTCCTTCCATCAAGGGAAGGTATCATTTATCACAGAGCATACTCACAGAGATGAAACCTGATCCTGGGGACAAGCTGAAGAGATTATAGGCTTCAGTAGACAGGAGGGAGTTTGTTGTGAGTGATTTCATGAGCTTCTGGGTCATAGGAAGGTAAGAAAAAGGTTACTGTCACTAGAGTTGTGTGTGTGTGCGTATGCCTGCAGATGTGAATGTGTGCGCTCATGTGGATACATACACTTCTCTCAGTGAGAATGTTTTCTTGACTGCAGAGTTGCAAGAAATAAACAAATATGCTTCACTGAGTTGCATGACAGCAGAGATGCAAATAAAAAATGACAAATTTCACAGAATCCCGGTTGTTACTTATCTTTCTACCTATTTTACTCAGGTCTACAGGGTAACATGTTTTTAATGCCTTATTTTAAAGAAGCCCATTATTTGATCCAATCGAGATTAGCTCTGTGACTAAATTTCCTCAAATGAATGACATAGCTAAGATAGTAATACATTTACTCCAAACCCACCTTGTGATTTATATAGTTTAAGAGTGAAATAGAATTCAGATTCAAAAAATAAAAACGTGAAGTACCTTCAATCTATTTCTATTACTTGGAAGCTATATACAACTCCATTAATTGTCTACATAAAAATGAAAATAAAAAATCTTGACTTACATGCATACTTTAGCTGAAAGGATTGGTAGATGCTTTTCTTAATATCAGCCTCAGTGTGTTGAGTGGTTACTCTGGGCCATGCACTATGCAAACTACATTACAAACATTTAATCTTCACATCCACACTTTGAAGCAGGTACAGCACTATTATCATCCCGTTGTCACATATGAGAGTACTAATGTTTGGTCACTTGGCCAAGTCCCCATAGCTGAGTGAGTTACAGACCAGAGACTAGGAGCTTATGCCCTCAAACTCGCCATCATTGTTAGAGCTGGGGATGTTAGGACCTCTGCATTGCAGAGACCCTCAGGCTTCCTCTAGAACAAATGCAAAGGTACTTTTTGATTATGTTTCATGTTTAGCCATGGAGTTGAGACTATAGTTAGTCATGCTTAGAGTTGGACATTGCCTATCTGATTCCTTCATGTCATTTATTTAGAGACAAGGCCCAGAAGCTAATTGGCATGGCCAATTAGCTTTGAAGCCAGTTCTATAACTATGACCTTGCTATTAGCCATTTGCTGTTTTCCCCCTTCTATTGAATACCAAGTAAAGAAACACGATCATTTCTACTGTGGTTTTTTTAATTGCAAAAAAAAAAATCATTTAAGACCTAAAAGGAAATGAATGAGACTAGAGCCAACTGAGAGACACTCAGGTGGTTCTCCTTGCCTCTTGGAGAGAGGGTGTAACAGTCAATATGGGCAGCCTCAAAGAAAGCATCATTTTTTCATGGAATACAATGTATGAAATTAATCACATTCAGGTAACTATCAGGGCAATATATTTCTTATGTGTATGGTAATCCACATTATAGGTACTATACACACACTTCAATGGGCCATTTACTTTCTGATTGTTTATTATATGGTGGTGTATTAGCATAGGATGGAGAATTTGAGGAAGAATAGTGAGGTATTTTTAATATCTACTTTAAGGGGCTACTTTTATGGCATTTTGGAATATGGAGGATCATCCTATAGTCAAATTGAGCTATAAAGACTAAATTGAATTATTCCCATGGAACAGCTGTTAAATCTCCAGGGAGTGGGCAGGTTCCACAAGTTAAGGATGACAGATTGCAATGGAGATGCTGCCTGAATGCAGCCTGCTAAAGAGGCTTGTGTTATATGAAGCAAAGGCTGATGCTTCTTTAAGCCTTGAATCACAATTTATAAAGTATGGTCCTTACCATACTCTTGCTGCCTGATTTGTTGATTCCTTGAGTCTCCTGATAAACCCTAAACTTCCCAAGCCTCAATCCCTATGAGAGAGTCTATAAACATTGAGAAAGGACAAAAACTCCATTCCTTCCGAAAGCCTTTACTTAGCTCCATGGTGAATTACTTAGTGACTTGGATCAAAGCTGATTTTGTAGCAGATATGGATGGTGTCTTTAGGGGAAACTTTACGTGTGACTACAGGAATGAAATAGATTGTACTTGAGCATTTATCTGCGCAAATCCTTCTTGTAAGGAATGGCAAAGAAGCAAACCAGGTATATATGTGTGTGTGGTGATATGAATTCTCATTTGAGCAAGGCGGTGGAAGCAATTTGGAAGAAATGTAATACATGTTTTTTTTTTCTTTTATATCATGAAGGTGAAGACTAAGGTTGTCTACCTGCACAGAAAAAAACTTTTCTTGAGATTTTTTTCCCAAGTGCATTTAGTGCTAAATGGATTCTCTGTAACTCATATCAATGATACTGCCAATTAAACTCTAAAGAATAACATACACTAGCAAAGTTTTCTAGGCAACCTGATAAGTACTATAATAGTATAAAAATCAATAAAATATTTGTTAAAGTTTTGATTAATGATTCTCTCAGGTAAAAAAAAAATGATTGAGGCTGCCACCATACAGAAACTCATGTTTTCTCTCTTGTTCTACTTTATTTTTCTAGTTTCTGCTCTGCTTTTTCAGTAACTGAATTTAATATATCTCATCATTATAGATATTTTCTAGCATACTGTGCATGGAGATTTCCTTTATGGATGTTGCTGTAGGGATCTTAGTTATTTGTACCTAATGCTTGTATGGTCTGCGGTTTAGCTCAGTTGGCAGAGTGCAGCTCTGTACTATCTGAGGCCCTGGGTTCAATCCCCAGCACTGCAAAAATTGGGGAAAAACATGGCAGCCCATTCCTGAAACAATCCTGAAAACAATCAGCCATTGAAAACTCTGAGGGTTGCTGAGTCAGAATCCACTCCATGGCACCTAACAACAACAACAAGCTTGTATGAAAAACAGAATGGAGCAATGTTTTCATATGCTTATTTTGTTTCAACTTGCTCTGCATACTCTTAGCATGAAGACATGTAGTACTGGTCTTTGATGCTCATAACATTCATTTAAGCTAAAATTCTGGACATGTAGGATTCCAGTGCCAATGCGTCTGTGTTAGCAGACTGAATTCAAAGTAACTGATATATTATGAAATATGTATTGGAAATAAAATAGTGAAAGGAATGGGAACAAGTACATTTTTCATAGTTAAAGTCTCAAATCCAGAATTCAAGGACTACCTTCTTAGCAAGCCATTATTTAGGTGAATTAGGAGATAGATAACCTAAGCTTATATGAGTAAGCAGGAGAGTTGTTAGGAATCCTTGACATGAGTGAAGAATGAGCAAGATTGTCACTTGATCTCCTTGAACCAGCTAGGGTACTAAGCCCTTCATAATGTTTTTGTTGTTAGGTGCTGTCAAGTCATGTCTGACTCATAGCGACCCTCATACACTTTTCAATGGCTGTTTTGGGATTGCCTTGGGAGTGGATTGCCACTCCCTTCTCCCATTAGTCCCTCACAGTGCATCCTAACTCTCCCAAACTAAAGGACTCAGGAACTGGGTGCAAACCTTTTTAAATGCTGATTACCTTTCTCCCAGGTATGATTTACTTCAGGTAACCTTGCTTTATACCCTAGAATACAATGGTCATTTTCAGAAAAGTGTGTTACTATGGACCCCAAAGCACAAAATATTCGGTATAGGTTATACTTACCAAGTATACTGGTAGTATAGAAGCACTTAGTCACTTAAATACCAGTTATCCAGATAAGTCAATGACCAGATAAAGAGAATTAAGTTTTGCCTATCAATGATAGAATAGCTGTCTCCTTCCATGTTTAAAATAAATAGTTTAAAGAATTCCCAGTTATGAAATTATCAAGAAGGATAATTTTCTCTATTTCTGTTACTAAATGCAACTAAAAAAACAACAAAAAATATACAAAATGAACCTAGGAAGAGTCTTAATAGTGGAGAAAAGACAAAAAGCACATGTAAGGACTTCAGAATCAAAAGAGCTACATTGTAGAGAGTTCCCTGGCTTTTTTCCCCTTAATCGTGTAAATCCTGGTCATGTTGCTGAAAGGTAAACAACCCAGAGAGAATAATTGATATAGACAAATTAAAAGAAAATATCATTAGAAGTCTGCTCTTTTTACCCAAATTATGAAGAATGGGACAGCCTAATGAGACAATATTTTTAGACAATAAATACGCTATGCAAGTCAAGTATCATGGAAAAACTATGACTCCACTTCCACCCAGTCATGATGTAACAAAATGTCCAAAAAATCCTCCCCAGGGTGTTCGCAGAATGAATGATCTGGGAAGTCTAGGATCTGTAGGAACATATGAATTTAATCCTTGTCACAGAATACTAAACCTTCCTAAGGTATCAGTAAGAATCATGTAGGGAGCCTGGATTTCTACACCAGTAAGTAGTGATGACGGACCCTATTCAATTCTGGCAGAGATGGTGTCAGGACAACTTACTGGAGAAGTAAGACTCTCAGCAGAGTCCAATGATAACAAGGACAACATCCTCTCCCTCCACTGTAATGTCTCCGGAGGTCACATGGGGACACTAATGAGGTTTTCCTTCCCAATTAGCCTTTAAAGAAAGCCACTAGTAAAAACCTAGTGGAAAGCTGGGCATGGTGGTGCATGCCTGTAATCCCAGCTACTCCAGAGGTGGAGGCAGGAGGATCGCAAGTTCGAGACCAGAGGCGTCTGGATAATTTAACAAGACATTGTCTCAAAAAAAGTAAAAAAGTGGACTGAGGGTACAGCTCAGTGGTAGAGCAATTATAAAGCATGCAAGCTTGAGACTCTGGGTTCAATCCCCAGTACTGAAAAAAAAAAAAAAAAAACCTAGTGGAGAGCTAGAACTCTCACATTCCTCACAGCAACAAATAGCTTTTCCAGCCTCCTTTGTTGATGGAGGCTAAGAAAGGAATTTGGATTGCTATTCCAACCTAGTATGATTAAAATAAAACTACATTTTTCTTGGACAGTGTTAGAGGAAGGCAATGTTAATGCAAGGTTTAAATAAAACTCATTATCACATGGTACCTAAAACGTCCGACTTCCTTAAAAAGTATCTCTTGTTGTACCAAGAAACAAAAAGATTTCAAATTGAATGAAAAAGATAATCAATAAATGCCCACATGAGAGGACAAAGATGTTAGAATTACAAATATTTCGAAGCAGGTTTTACAATAAGAGTTGCAAAAAACAATCACATGTTTGAGATGAGTAAGAAAATAGAAAGTCTCAGTAACAAACAGAAAGTCTCAGCAAGGAAAGAAGCATCAAATGAGAATTTTAGAAATGAAAAGTAAAATATCAGACTTAAAATTTAATAGATGGGAATAATAACAGAATCAGAGAAATAAAGGAAAGCAATAGTGAACTTGAACATACATTAACAAAAATCACTTAATTTTAACAATGTAAAAACTAGACTAAAAATATCTCGAGGAACAAAAGATCTACAATGCATATTAATGGAGTTCAGAAAGATGAGAAACAGGGAGGTCTACAAAGTCCTTGGATAAAAAAATGACAGAAAATTTCTCCAATTTGGTGAAAGCCACAAGTCCATACCTAAGTACAAACCAAAACCAGTCTAAACCCAAATATATCTATACCATGCCACTTCACAGTCAAACTTCTAAAGATTAAAACAAAGAAAAAATTTTGAAATCATTAGGAGAGAAATGATAAATTACCTGCAGGATAAAAGCAGCTGAAGTGACAATGGATTTGTCACTGAGGCCTAGAAAAGTAGCCCAATGTTTTCAAGTGCTGAAAGGAAAGAACTGTCAACCCACAATCTTATATCTAGAGAAAATATCTTTCAAGAATAAAGGACATATCAAAACACTATCAGATAAAGGAAAATAAGAGCTTTTGTCATCTTCAAATGAGCCCTAAAAGAATGGCTGAAGAAAATTATTCAAGCAGAAAGGAAATAATGAAAGAAGAAATGTAGGAAAATCAGGGGGAAAAAAAAAAAACAACAGTAAGAAAAAATATGACAAGCAACAGTAAACTTTACTTTTCTTCTTGAGTTTTCCAGATTTTCCAGATCCAAATATTTTGTATTCTAATTTGCACCCTTTCAAGAGTTTTAAGGTTACAAAATCATGTGTATTAAAATTGCATTCTGATTGGATTCACACAGGAGCTCAGAGCTCAAGAGAGCTCTCTGTCACTTGTAAAAATCTGCTCAAGGCCCTGTGTTCAGCCACCCAGTTCTGAAAACAAACAGAAAAACACAACTAAAACTGGAAGAATGGAAAGGAGAAATACACAAATTCTTAATTAGAGCTGGAAAAATTGACACCTTTATTGAATATCTATCATGGGCAAGGCACTGTACTAGGCATTGAAAATGCAGTAGTGCAAAACGAAGATGCCTCATGAAACTCATGGTTCATTAGGAAACACAAATATTCATTCATTACAAAATCATTTAATTTGCCAGACCATAAAACACTAACAGGGCAGCTTCATTTGCTTAAAATGTCCTTTCTTTTCTTTTTTCTTTTTTTCCCTTCAGCACTGGAGATTTGAACCCAGGGTCTCAGGCACGTTAGGCAAGTGCTCCACCACTGAGCTGCACCCCAGGCCTTTGTAATCTTTTTAAATTTTTTTTTAAATTTTGAGACAATGTCTCACTAAATTGCACCTTTGACCTAAAATCTGTAATCCTCCTGCCTCATCCTCCTGAGCAGCTGGGATTATAGATGTGCACCATTGGGTCTGGCTTAAAGTGCCCTATTTTTAATATCAATAATAAGTAGAAAGTAGAAAGTAGAACTTTCAAACTATAGAATTTGATAGGAAATGTGTTCCTCTTTTTACATTTCTCAGAGATAATAAAGAAATCCAGATTAACCCTTGTAGAAGGCAGATCCTACTCACAGCTGGAAAACAACCCACAGGCAGGAAAATGGATTTCCATCACAGTCTCTGAGTGTTTCTTTTTCCCTGTGACACAATTCACATTGACTTAATTCTTGCCAGTCCTCTTGATCTCTATCTAATGTGGACAGATGGAACTCTAAGAGTATACAATAAACAGACTATAGAAACTTGTATGGGTGGAGCGACAAAAGCCAAGACTTACCCCAGCATGGTAGAAACCATCAAGACAAAAAGGATGAGTTGACTTACCACAGTATAGATCTGATGCTTTCGTCTCTTAGCCAGGTCAATTATGTTTACTCCATTGTAGTAAAGGTTTTCGATACATCCATGGAAGTTTTTCTTTAAAAAGGTCCCAGGTTTGCCTGGTACTGGAATTCCTCCAAAACTAAGCTTTATGGTGGGAAAAATAAAAATCAACTCTTAGTTATAAGCTCTGAAAGAATACGAAAGGAAACAGGGTGTTTCAGTAGATTGAATTGTATGCATGAGACAAGTGGTTCAAATAATTATAGATGCCACTTGATTACACATTTAAAAGGATACTGATTAGCCCATGTAAAAATAACTGTAATTGCTTGCTTCTTAAAGACTTATTTTACAAAACCATTTTCATTTCTTTTCTGAACCTTTTTAATACTAAGTAAAACAATAATTTATAGAAGGGAGAAAAAGAGAAAAGAAAATGAACATCTTTATATTTATCTATCTCTTACATAAGCATCTTAGAGACCGTGACCATATCTGACCCAAGGAACAAATTAACCATATGTCTATTTGGCTATAGAGAACCTAACATAAGAGCCTGCATTGTACCCAAAAAGCTTTATGCACAAGATTGTTCCCGAATTATCTATGTAGATGAAATATAGGAAATAATACAAATGTTCCACAGATCTGTAAAACAAAAGAAAATCAATATGATGGAATCTCAGTTGGTAAGTATTTGTGATAAAATGAAACATAAGGAAAATCTTGATTGGAAAGTGCAAGAGTTCTATTTGGTTGTGAAGTATGATGTTAGCAATAAAACGTGCCTACAACACTGGCTGGAAGGAAGCACACTGAATTTCTTATTAGAAGTTGATGTTTCTGGAAAGGTTAAGGGAAGTTAGTTTTCTTTACTGTTTTTATTTGCAGTAAATATTAACAAAGATTATTTTAATGGCTATATTATTTAAAAATCAAAAATGATCTATTATGAATACTTTACCCATTATACAAGAAAAGCAGGATAGTTTATATAATCACCTATTATCCACTACTGTTTAATGAGTAAGAGTTTTTCTCCATTGCTTTAAAATATCACTTTCATGTTGTACTTACAGTTCATCCATATTTACATCCCTCTCCCTCTCTCTCTCTCTCTCTCTCTCTCACACACACACACACACACACACACACACACACACACACAAACACAGTATCATAGGAGGATGTGTTCCCCCAATTAGAATGTCTTCTCCTCATATGACTAGCTAGTGATATTCAAGGACATCTAGATGTTTAATTTTCTCCCAAAATTTCACACTGTTTAAAATTCTTTTCTTTTTTCTTCTCTTTTTTTTCTTTTCTTTTCTTTTCTTTTCTTTCCTTCCTTCTTTCCTTCCTTTTTTTCTTTCTTTCCTTTTTGTTTGTAAAGAATGTTTGATTCCAGACCTTGAGCATGCTAAGCACAGGGGTAAGAGGATCTACCACTGATATATATTCCCAGAACTTTTATTTTTATTTGAGACACAGTCTTGCTGAGTTACTCAGGCTACCTCTGGTCTTAAACTTGGGATCCTCTTACCTAAGCCTCCCAAGTCACTGGGATTATAGGGGTGCACCATGGTGCCTAGGCAAAAATTTGCTTCCTAATACACTATAATAAGTTATAAGAATTATTGAGCCTATTGCTCAATTTTACTTAGCACTGTTTTATTTTTTCAGAGAATAATTTGATATTTTCATTCATTTTATTTTAAAATTTAACATGAGAGTGATTTTACTTAAAGCAGTTTTTTTGAATTTTGATTGAAAATTCATTTTTTTCCATGAAAACATTTGCTTGGAGAAGAAATTCATCTTTTTTCCAATAGCACAGTATCTTCTTCTATTTTCAAAATATTTTTAAGTATCTTATAAAGAAAGTTATTGTTTTCTTGCCCTAGTTCACATATTAACCAGTAAACACATTACTGAGTTACATGATTTAGTTTCTTTGCATGTGAGTGTTTTCATTCATACAACATTTTATCAAGTAAATAATGTACCTGTCCTTTTGATGCTGGTTTATTTTCCTTAACTAGACTTTTGTGTACACTTTTCAGGTGATTTCTTTGAACTTGTATAGGGTACAATCATATGACTTGTATAAAACATTATTCTTTTTCAAATAAATTGTCTGTCCTTTTTAGTCTCCTTAGTTTATTAACCCTGTCAAAACTTCCTAATACATGGTCAAAACTTTTTAAGGAATGATAAGCAATAATAATGGTATAGAACTTTGTAAAAGAAAAAAAAAGAAAAACTTATTCTCAAGAATACATACCACTAATTCTGATTGTATGTTAAAGAAATAAAAATATATTCACCTACTCTCATTTAACATTTATTTATTTGAAACAGAAATGAAAACTTTGATTATCCATAGTCTTTTAAAAATTCACATGATAGAATATAGGATATTTTATATTTATTCTACTGCTGGTTGAATTATAGCATTAAGTCATAAGTTAAATGATGCAGTCTTATTGGACCACTCATGCCCCATTTGCCTTGAAATAGATACATCCATATTTTAATAAATGAATTTGAGTTTTAGTTATCTTTTGTCAAGCATTTAGATCAAATCTAGATTTGACTCTGAGAAAAACTAAGGAATTTTTATTGTTTACTATAAGAATGGTCCATGAGGTTTGGAAATTTTTCTGGAAAATATTTTAAAAATTGCCAGTGAATATCATTGTTACCTTCCAAAATCTTTGTTGATTTATTGCTATATTCAAGTATGTTCAATGCAAGTCATTTATGTTTTTAAAAGGTCCATTTTAACTTGGAACTTTTTACATGAATTAAATTCACAATGTAAGAGTGTAATAGAACTTTTTTACTTGTATGTCTTTGATAATTTTAAATATTAAATAAGTTCATTATGCTATTTTCATGTTGGCCCCTGTCTTCAAATTTCAAAAGGAAACTAAATAACCTACCTCACTCTGCTGTGATTTAGGAAAATACTGGTTACAGAACAGAATTTGAGAAGTAAGAGAAAGAACAGGAAAGCACAGTCACCTTTTCAACAGTAAAACATGATACTGGAAGGATTCAGGATTGTTGTTAGGTGCCGTCGAGTCATGTCTGACTCATAGTGACCCTCATAGGGTTTTCCATGGCAGATTGTTTCAGGATTGCATTGGGAGTGGGTTGCCATGTTCTTTTCCCATTTTTGCAGTGCTGGGAATTGAACTCGGGACCTCAGAGACTGCAGAGCGGCACTCTACCAACTGAGCTAAATCCCAGGATTAGAATGCTCTTTTTTTCAAAAGCTGAGTAATATGCAGGCTATTGTATATAACAAATGGCAATTTCATATTACATGGAAGGGAGTATCTCCACCTCTAGTCTGGGTGGAGGATTTGAGAAGAAATATGGTAAGAGGAGTGGAGAGAGACTGGAGGGCCCAATCTCAGGGTCTCTCTGGAGGATTGAAGTTGAGAAAGAGCTGGGGACCTGTGAATAGAGATGGAAAGATAAATTTTGGAAAACATGGCTGTCATTTGAGCCTGATTTTGAGAGCAGTGGTGGCTGCAAGCCTTTTTGGGTTGCCTCAAATTCAGCTTGGAAGGGAGGCAGATTAGCAAAAGTGAGGAAAGCCACAATGTAGAAGAGCTGAGGGCTCTTTCACAAGTACCCTGTCCGCCTAGCATTGTGTCAGGTAGGTTGCCAAGGGCCCCCACACCTGTGAGAACAGCAAGCAGAATATGCATGTGCTGAGGTCTCAGCAAATGGGCAAAACACTTAGCAGGATTGGAAGATTTGGGATAATCCAAGTGACCACACCTCATGCAGAACATGGCAGGCACCAGACAGCACCAGCAACAGCAGCAGATACTACCAGGCAGCCATGTGCCCTGGCCCATGACTGTAATCCCAGCTGCTTGGGAAGCTGAGGGAGGAAGATCATGAGCTTGACGACAGAGGAAGCCTCCCAATTTAGCAAGACTCTGTCTCTAAATAAAAAGTAGGAAAGGGTCTGAGGGTGCAGCTCAGGGGCAGAGAGAGCACTTGCCTAATATGCATGAGGTACTGGGTTCAAATCCTCAGTACTGAAAAAAATTTCAGAAAGTAGAAGCTGACACATGATTCTCTATGACCCCAAACCAAGTGGGACTTGTGGGTGACTTGTTTCTCAGTGACACAAGTAGATTAATGAAGGACACTACAAGAGATCCATTCAGCTAGTGATCTGCCCAGGGAAAAGGAAAGTAGGAGAAAAAAACAAGTCTTTAGTCAGTATTTACACAAGAATGAACACAGTTTTAAATATGCATTAACTAGTTCCTTATCATCAGGGCTCCATTGTTCTGACATCAGGAGACATATGCCAGTGACTTATGGGATCCAGCTAGGGAGAAGAAGCCAAATTACTTTTAGGTACACATGAGTGTGAATGTAAGTTTTATACCTGATTTATATTTTTAGATTTGTCAAGTAGAGAATTTGAAGTTATAATTGTACAAGTTAACTAGAGATTTAGTTCATTTTCAGATAAACTAGACTGGAAAAGTTTACTTCATTTATTGGTTTTTGATACATAATACTGACTTCTCTAAATGTTTCATAAATACTTGTAGGCTATCCTTATCACATAGCTATCAGTTCTACATTAGTAATTATATTTTAATGATCACTTACATTTATTTTTTATCTGACTTATCCATATTCTGAAAATGGAAATTAAAATCTTGCTTGAAATTGTGTTTCTGTGCAATAAGCCTTCCATATTAGAGTAGTTAGTGTGAGTGACCAGGACTCGCTAAATTATTGTATCTATTATTTGCAAAAATTGTTGATTATTCTCAATCTGCTCTCTTGCTTAGTTTAGCTAAACTCTGATTACCTCTTTCCCATGTTCCCAGCATTGGCTTTTAACCTTGACTCTGTTCTTTAATTTATTCACTGGGCTGCACAACTCTGTCACCAACAGCAGCGTCCCTTAACCTGGTCACAGCACCTCTGCATTGCAGAACTGCCACACAGGCAGCTCATAGCAAGGCAGTGTTTACCAATATTGATAGGAGAAAAATGGACAATTTTTAAAATACTTTGACTTATTAACTTTTCATGTGATACACACATATGGTTTGTATAGCTATTTGTAAGTAGGGGTCACAATGATAATTTTATAATGTTTTGATCTTAGCTTTTAATTTCAAAGGTACTATTTTTTCTACTTCTGCTGTATTCCTATAAACATTTAATCAGGGTTTCTTTCTCCCAATTTCAACTTCTCAAAAACAAAATCTAATTTCCCTTCACTGACTTTGTTGTTTCTTTTATTTTGTGGAAGCTTTTGATGATGACGAATAGAGATCATATTTCATGGTACATAGTCTGCACAAAGTGGTCCAAAGGGCTTCAGTATACGGAAGACAAAACTAGAAACTCAGTTGCCTTAGATCATGTTTTTAAACATTGATTGCCAGCTTACCATAGTCACAAGACTTTCCAAAGAACTTCTGTCTTATCCAGTGAATTATTTCAGTTAATATTAATAAAAAATCTTTTGCCTTACTGTTCTGTCAACAACTCCCAGGAGCACTGGCAAAAGTTAATTTTCATTTTTTGGCACAAATCTAAGTCACTAAGTAGTTGATAAGCCCCTATGTTTGGCGGGGGCATTAAAAATAAACCATGCACTGTCTCTTCCTCTAGCTATCTAGTAGATATCTAGGGCCAGTAGTAAAGAGTGATCCATCCTCCACCAGACTGATGGAAGGCAAGTACAGTAAAAATGCAAAAAGGCCATGTATGAAATACAAGCAAAAAAGGAAAAGAAGTTTTGGAAATAAATGGAGAAAACAATTATTGAACTGGAGTTTGAATAATAACAAAATTTTAGGGATATGTGTAGGATTATAGACATAGAGAAAAGCAAATAAAGAAAAATTTGGAAGTCAATATAAAAGGATGTTTTCCACAGCACAGGAAACAAAAGTTCATCAGTGATACTTGTGCTAGTGGCTAAAAGAATAAAAGGCTATAGAGTTTTAAGTTGTAAATAAAATTAGCAAGATAAGTTGGAGGCACTGGACAAGATCTTTGAAGCTGAAAAGAATGGGAAGACACTGAAGAATTTTCAGTAGGAAAAAATAAGCATCCTTAGGAAGGTATCACAGATCAAAATCAGAGCACTAAGATTAGATTCAGGAGGCTTATTTTCAAGTCTGCTTAATGAGATGGTAGTCTGAAATATCTACCTAGAAATGTTTCTCAAAGACAGGGATATCTTACAAATTTTTGATTATGTAGTTCCAAAAGGTATGATTTAAACAAAACATATCCAATAATTATTTATTGAATTGCATCAAAAAAAAGAGCATTAGTGATTTTCTTCTAAATCTATTTTTGCTGTATTGTTCTTTTTGACATTTCTGCCCCTTTCTTTTCATATCTTGTTTGCTTGGTCTTGGCAAATAGCATAGTGTGACTTTCCTTCATCTTAGAAAACTGTGCATTAGTTTGCAGAGTTTCACTCACTGTTGTCTTGGACAACAGAGTCTGCCTAATAATCTGATCAAATGGCTGGTGTCACAGGTGGACTCTAATTGGACGGATCTGAGGAGAAAAAGTGCTTTGATGTTAAATGCATGAGGTCCCAGAATCTGCCACTCTTATTTCCTTTGATGTTATTCTTCTCCTTTTGTCAGGTATCTGTTTGTCTCTTCTTTGAACTTTGACTTTGTTCCAATGGCAATAAGTTCATTCCTCTTTTATTGGCTTTTTCTACAGCTCTGTTTAAATTTGGAGTCTTTTCCTCCTAAAGATTCCATTTTTTGTCTGACTTGAATGTCTGAAACGTTTAAGATTTCTCAAATTATTTTGAATATTCATCTCACTTTTGCACTGACAGCATACTTTGTAATGGAAGGGCTATTCAAAGGATACAAATTGCTGTCTTTTTGTCAACCTTTGAAACATACACTGGCTAGGTGATATGCAGCCATGTGGAAACCTCATTGCCCCTCAGGAGGGGCAGGCCATCACAGGCCTTTGAAAAGCAAGCTAAGGTTGATGAAGGTTTGCCATTAAAAATGAGGCCAGAAATCCCAATTTTCTGGTGAAAATCTCTTGATTTAAAAATATTTCCCAGAATTCAAATGATTTTTTTTTTCAAAGAAGGGAAAATGACACATAGGATAAATGAGATGGTGGCTGTCCAATTCCTGCCCGGGGTTACCACTTTATAACTTGGTTAACGGCTCTGTTATATTTTGGGAACTTTCATATGCTTGTAGTGAACATAATGTCTTATTGTGGCCCCTACTTTGGAGTCATATACTGAGTGAATGCAATTGGTTATATTTTCACCAAAAATTTCTTTTTTATTCCTTCTATAATCTACTGTTTCACAGGTTTTCAGTGTCCCCATATTTCTTCCTAACATTATCCTATTTATATTTTTGTTATCATTTGCTCCTTTAGTTCATATTAATAGAAACAATTTTTCTTATAGAATACTATAATTGAATGATTCCCTCCATTGTGGGCTGGGATTTAGCTCAGTGGGTAGAGCACTGCGCTGCAGTCTCTGAGGCCCCGAGTTCAATTCCCAGCACCACAAAAATGGGAGAAGGGCCTGGCAATCCACTCCCAAGGCAATCCCAAAGCACTCAGCCATTGAAAACCCTATGGGGGTCGCTATGAGTCGGATATGGACTCAACGGCACCTAACAACAATTCAATAACTAGTATACTTTTAATACACAGTAAGAGGAGTCTTTATATCTCACCAACTGTTATAAAACTCAAGGAAATATAAAATTGGCAGGTCCACAAATTCCAGCATTCTTAAATTGAAAACAAGAGGGAAAAGGGCACCATACCAGGTAGTCTCAACGTCTCATTGCAGAGAGAGCATAGGACCAGCTCCACAATATGTGCATGTTTCTTCAGAGCTGATTGTCCATCTCTGAGAGAGCAAGCCTAGTCCATAGTACATCCTGGTCAAAGGGCCACAGACCTGGGCTCAAATCCTGTTTGATGACTCAGTGGCTACTGAGGAACAGGGACTGGGGATTCCTCAACTTTGCTGTGTTCTAGTATTTTATTTGCGATATGTTGTTGTTGTTGTTGTTAGGTGCCGTCGAGTCGGTATCTGACTCATAGCGACCCTCTGTACAACAGGGGAAACACTATTGTCAGTGCTTCTCTGCTGTTCATAAGGTTTTCAATGGCAGGTTGATTTTTGGGAGGGGGTTGCCAGGTCCTTCTCCCAAGCTTACAGCTTCTGGTGTTCCCAGGCGGTCTCCCATCCAGGTACTAACCAGGCCCGTCCCTGCTTAGCTTTCGAGATCTGACGGGATCGGATGCCACAAGGCTACAGCTGCAGGCATTTGTGATATAGTGGTTGAAAATATCCCTTACAGGGCTGGTTTGGAGATTAAACAAAATCACAAATGCTACACTTCTAAGAAGGACTTTCCTTTTCTTCTTTTTTCCTTTATGCTTCTCTTTTGCATCTATGTATTCTCTCTTTTCTTATTTTCTGTTTTTTTCTTCCTTCTCCATGTAGTCCTTCTACATTAGCCTTGCAATTGAGTTTCCAAGGAAAATAAGGACCAATAGTAATTCTACTATCACATAGTCTTGGAAAAAGTTTCCCTAGGGTTCTATAGTTTTCTTGATCACCAGTATTTTATGATGTCCAATGAGTCCTGTAATTATGACTGAGTTATAAGAGAAATGTCTGTTAGACAACACCAGGCAATAGTAAGAGCTGCAGCCAGGGTGGCCACTGAGCATGGGGGAACTATTAGCAGCCTCTTTGGGAAGAAAAACAGGATTTGGATTGATATTCTTTTAATTGACACAAGGAAAATTCATTCATTTACTCAACAAATATTTACAGTGGTTTCTGAGTCAGACTATGGAAACCAATGAACATGAAAAAAAAGATACTCTCAATCTTTATGATGAGCTTAAATGCTATGATTAGGATGGGGATGATAGTTACAATTGAAAAAAATGAATAAATCTAATATATATTATAAAGCAATATTTGAAAATAAACTGTGACTAAGAGTAAATTGCCTGCAGCCATAGCCCTGTGGCATCTGATCCCGTCAGATCTCGGAAGCTAAGCAGGGTCGGGCCTGGTTAGTACCTGGATGGGAGACCGCCTGGGAGCACCAGAAGATGTGGGCTTGGGAGAAGGACCTGGCAACCCCCTCCCAAACATCAATCTGCCATTGAAAACCCTATGCACAGCAGAGAAGCACTGACAATAGTGTTTCCCCTGTTGTACAGAGGGTCTCTATGAGTCAGATACTGACTCCATGGCACCTAACAACAACAACAAGAGTAAATCGGAAGACACAATTTTAGAAGCAAATATAAGAACCATATTGTCAATCATGAATTCTTTCTATTGCCTCGGGTTCTTCTTAAAATATTTTCTTGCATGTGGTATAAACTTCAAAAATGTTTAAAGAGTGTATACAGGAAAAAGTAAAGCTTCATTCCTGTTTTATCTCACTCTCTGAGATTCTACCTTACCAATCACATTAGTATCCAGCCAGAATTCTCTATGTCTATCTGTGCTTTCAAGTTTATGTGCTCTTCTATTTTGTAAGCACATACTGTCTACACTTCCCTGCACATTGATTCTTCTTCTCATTGAACAATTTATTGGAGATGATTATACATTGGAACATATAGTGTTCTCTCATTGTTTCTAATGAGTGCATCATACCTTTGCACAGCTTTGTCTAGCATCCCCACACAAGGTGAGATCAAGGCCAAGCTTGGACTGACCAACCAGCCCAGATAAAAGGAATCCATATTAGATTCAGATTAGATTTACATGGACAGTGAAGAAAATAAGAGTCAAACATGGCAGCTGTCTATAGCCACTTTCCCACATACCCAAAAGGATGACACCTAAATAGGTCACATGAGAAGGGCATGAGCGGTGGTGGTCCCATTCCTGAGGACCTTAATGTAGATTGCAGTTAAACAACTGTACACAATGCAGCTCTATGCCC
This sequence comes from Pedetes capensis, assembly GCA_007922755.1. Taxonomy (NCBI): domain Eukaryota; kingdom Metazoa; phylum Chordata; class Mammalia; order Rodentia; family Pedetidae; genus Pedetes; species Pedetes capensis. Next base: position 95,257 of record VMDO01003349.1, on the reverse strand, counting down.
TAGGCTGATAGGAGAGGGTGAAAACACCAGGCATCATCAGAATCTGGGAGGTGATTCCAGACTGTCCCCTCACAGTCTCCCAGGGGAAGGAAGAGGATGGGAGTGGGCAAGCACAGCTCTTGTATGCCTCCACCCTTTCTTGTCCAAAGAGGACCACCAGGCACCCTGCCAAGACTCAGCTAAGCTGTGCTGTGAGCTTTCCACTGCATGTCCTGTGTGACACATGCCAAGTCACCGGGGCACTCTGGTTGAGTGGCTGTAATGTGGGGCTGATTGTAATTTGTAATCAACCCTCTTTAATGGACTTTAGTGTACTTCTCCAGCTTTTATTATTCCTAGCATGCATCTGACCATACGTATTGCTTAACAATTTTAGAATAAAATTCTATAAACAGAATTTTGGGGTGGAAGAGTATTTGTTTCCAAGTTTGAATGCTATTATCTTTTGTTAAATATTGTATTGATTACAATACCAATAACAATGTTCGTATCCATTCCAGGATATGAAGAAAACAGAACTGTACTATACATTGTTATTAGTATTATAATCAGTGGTATTGTAATCTGGTATTGTACTCAATACCAGAAAGTGTTGGATTTTGAAATCTGAATTAATAATGTTGTTAGTGAAAAGGTTGTCATTCTCCTTTTCTGTTTGTTTTGGCAATAAGTGACATTGAACATCTCATTCCATATATGAAAGTTATTTGTATTTTTAATATATTCATGTTGTTTCCTTATTTTGCAATCATCAGGTAACCTGGTTTTTAAGAATTATTTGTAGCAAGTTTTTATTTATTAAAGAAATTGTGATATTTTTTGAAGTACTTTTTCAAGTTATTTGGTAGAGGGTGATGTTATTCAACAGGGATTTTTTTTAAAAAATTGTTTTTGGGGAAGGAAAAATCATATTTTTCTCTACTTCATATAGACAAAATTTTTCATAGATTTTGTTTCCAGCTTTCATGAACATATGTTATTCTTTAGAAGAGTCTCTACAGTTTTACATTACAAAAATATTATCTTATTTTCTTTAAAACCTCTATAGACTTATTTTTGAAGATATACAATTATCACACCCATGTTATTAAATGCTTAACGATTTTAGTTTCATTTAGTTTAGGAGTCTTCTTTGTCATAAACTAAAAATTTTTATTGATATCTATTCATATTTTATAAAGTGTCTTTCTGCTATATATGGGGTGATAACATGTAATTCATATTTTTTAAAAGCATGTTTTAAAGAGTTTGAGTACTTATAAAGGAATATAAAACAGACAACTGAGTACTCTTGAAAAGCAAGGACTTCTTGGATTACAGGGATGTCAGTGGGCTAAGATCCTAAAAACATCTCTTTATTCTGACATCCTTTTTGCTCCATGCAGGAGGAACAGTGAACTGCGGTACGTCAACTTTCCCTCGACACTCAGAGAAGATATATGAGTTAAAGGACCTGCCCTGGCAAGACATTCCTGGGCGAAGTAAAGGAGCTGGATTCTTTCTGCTTCTTTTCTTTTTGACAGGAGATTCTATGAGCTCTGCGATGTGTTCACCTTCTGGGATGGACACAAAACAGGCATCTGCAAACATCTTACTGTGGCCAGTGCCTTGCCAGTCACCTGAGATGGAGTACACTTAATGTGGTCTACAAGACGAAGGCGACCTACCACATTTCCAGCCAAATAGTACCACACCATGTTTAAATCTGAAACGGAACACTGGGTTGTGTCATGTACTATATATTCTCTAATCTAATCTGCACTTCTGCAACAGTTTTAGAGGGCTATAAAATAAGAGGTAGACTAGAATCATGGGCAGATTGGGTTTGGGTCAAGCTAGCTAGCTCTGCCCTCTCAACTCAAATCCAATCTGTACCAGATTCTAATTCTCATCTGATTTAGTAGCCCTCTAAAACTACTGAAAGGATGTAGATTAGAATAGAGAATATACATAATTAGCCCCAATCTACAACTTGATAGAGGAAAGCAGCAGGACACACTCTATGAGTCCAGTGATGTGAACTCAGTCATACATCTGGCAATATTGAGACATTGTGCAGAGACTGGCTCATGGCAGAAACCAGACAGATAACCTGGGTTTTGGCAATAAACAGCATTTGTGAGGAACCCAAATTTAGATTTATACATCTAGTCTAGCTCTATTTCTTTCACCAGGTGTGCTGATTTTGCATTCTGGGTAACTGAAGTTGGCAGATTTAATTTCCCAGGTTTACATAACCAGTTGGTGGGAAAGAGGTACAGAGAACACAGGCCTCCACCTCAAGCACTCTTTCTTACTAACACCCCCTAGGAGGTGAATTTTCAAGGCTAGAGACTTCTTCTGACACATAACTCTTGTCTTCCAGTACAGCCAGCATCTCCCGCTGCTGTTCAGTCAATCTGTCTTCTTTTATGATCATCAGAGCAACCTGGCCATGTAATCTGGAAAAGGCTTGAATTCCCTGAAGCAGAGGTTGCTTCAGAGAAATATTTCAAGGTGTTTCTTTCCCAAGGAGCATTTTTTATATCGCTCCAAGACATCTATGCAAGCCTTGAAGAAATCCGCTCCAACTTCACAAACTGAATGACATCATTGGCCTTCATTTCCCTAAGTGACAATGTTCATTTCCATGTCACTCTGCTGTGCTCTCTATTCACAAGAGACCATAAGCAGGCAAATAGAGACTTATAAGAAAGTGCTAAATTGGCAATAGGGTAGGTTTTAAAGCAACCTTGGACATCTTCTTTGACATTAGATGTCAAAGTATTTGGGGAAAACAGTGGGACAGAAGAGTGATTTGAGGTGTTTATTCTTATTGTTCTTGTTTCCTTCCAGTTCATAAAAGATATCTCTGTGCTTTGAGGTAATTCTAATATAGTGTGTTCTCTGTTTCTTTAATCAGTCAGGAAAGTTGACAAAGGAGAGTCACACTTCCAATTTTCAGCAACTCAAAAATACCTACTCTGCATCTTGCATTTTGAGTCAAAGGATGACAGTATCTCTTTTGATGTTAATGAGTGGCATGTCTTATCTACAGCATAGGAAACTAAAGTTAGGATCAAAAGAAGAGATCTTTCTTAAAACTCGTAAGGGTAAAAGAAAAAAAAAAAAAGGCCAATAGGCCAGCTCTTACTTTTTCAGTTATTCACCTCTAATGTTCTATTGTCTATCCCACTAGTGACTGAAATTGTCTGACAGGATTTTCTACCCTCTGTCCAGTAACCCTTTCTCCCTACCCACCTGCAAATCTGCACAGCAGAAAACCTTCAGAGCAATTGTTCTAAGATGGTGGTTCTCAGACATTAGGAGCCCTAAGATCTGCTGGGGGGACCTCCACACACAGACAGCAGAACCTCTCCCTGAGTTTCCGAATCAGCAGGTCCACACAGGGCCTGAGTAAGTTCGGTTCTAAAAAGTTTTCAGGGGTTGCTAATTGGGTTTGACCCCTAACTAAACATTTAGATTTGTAGCCCAAAACATAAAACTATGTCACTACCCTGCAAATAATTCTTTAATATTCTTCATTTCCTATAACTTCTTTACCAAAGCTGACATGGCCTTCTAGCATCTGATACTTGACCTATTCTTACGTTTTATCTCTCTGTGCCCTGCCTCAGGTAGTTTGTTGATAAAGGTTTAAAACCTGGCTGCCTAGTGTGGGTGGAACACAGACACTATAAGACATACACTTATGTGTGTGTGTGTGTGTGTGTGTGTGTGTGTGCATGTGCGTGTGTATAAATACAAGGTCATTCTGATTAAACAATGCATAGCACACAATTTATAAATAATAAACTATACAATAATCTTTACTGTAAATTCCATATTGCCAATTGATTCTTATAGGATGCTTTTGTTGATCTTTGTGCTGAAATGTTTTATCTGAAGTCACATATCATCTTTGTCACATATTCTTTTTCTTTTCCAACTCTTTAAAATGTACAAATTAATCTTAAATAATAAGCCATAGAAAGACAGGCTTCAAGGCAGATGTAGTTTGTTGACCTTAGGTCTAGACAATCTACAAAATAATGACTCAAACCTTGATTTGTAGTGTTTGTTAACAAGTTCGATGTAAATATTTCTACTATGGTGGATTTCCAGCTATCAAAGGGACACCACTGAGCATAAAATTGGGAAAAAATGTGATGTAGCAGCCCAGAGTTAAGTATTTCTAATGTACAGATAGAAGAGTCATTTAAAAACTAAACCTGAAAAAAACCTGAAGTGCATGCTGATAGGAGTAGTTATATAGTGCTATAATTAGAAATCAGTAAATTTATACCTTTCAAAAGTATTTTATTCAACTGAAAATGAATGCAACTTAACTTTTAATAATGACTATATTTACCAGGCAGCTCACAAAATTCCTGAAAAAATCTGGCTCTCATGCATTGAACTGACTCCAACACACCTATTGTTTCGAACTCAAAAAATACCGAGCTATTTGGCATGTCGGGCACTGTGGTCTGGCATACATTTCTGACCTTCCACATCACGTTTACACTATCCTTCTTTCAAGACTTAGCAGCGTCTCCTTCCAGATGCCTTCTACTATTTTCTAGGCAGGACATCTCATATTCCCTAAGTGCCAAGAGCTTCTGTCCATGGGCACTTTCACTTCCTTGTCCTGCAGTGGGTTATTTCAGCTATTAGACTGCAAGCTTCTCCAACTCAAGGAATGGGACTCAGTCATCTCTGAGCCTAGTGCAGAGTCTGATATATAATAGGGGCATAATATACACTTACTGAATTGAACTGCTAATATAAATGGCTGTTTGCTTCCCGTTTGTGGAATTCTGTGCAACCTTTTTATGGTAGAGTTGGTATATTTCACTGTGCCTGTTCCACCCAAACACAAGGAAGAAACAGCTTTCCAAATACACTAGTTAAAAGCATAGGCTGGCATGGTGGCTAATGCCTGTAATCCCAGCAGCTCAGGAGGTGAAGGACGATTGCCAGTTCCAGGCTAGAGGCAGCTCTGTAACTTCTTGTTGTTGTTGTTAGGTGCCACTGAGTAGCGTCCAACTCATAGCAACCCTTACAGGGTTTTAAATGGCTGATCTTTTCAGGATTGCTTTGGGAGTGGATTGCCACTCCTTCTCCCATTTTTGCAATGCTGGGAATCTAACCGGGGACCTCAGCAACTGCAGTGCTGCAGAGCGGTCCTCTACCAATTGAGCTAAATCCCAGCCCCTTGCATAACTTGTTGTTGTTGTTAGGTGCCGTCGAGTCGGTATCCGACTCATAGCGACCCTATAGGGTTTTCAATGGCTGTCTGTTTCGGTATTGCCTTGGGTGTGGGTTGCCAGGTCCTTCTCCCATTTTTGCGGTGCTGGGAATTGAACTCGGGACCTCAGAGACTGCAGTGCAGCGCTCTACCCACTGAGCTAAATCCCAGCCCCTTGCATAACTTAGTGCACAGTAAAATGTGAAAAATGAACTGGTAATGCTGCTCAGTGGTAGAGAGCTTGCAAAAGCACGCAAGAAGCCCTGGATTCAAGCCCCACTCCCCCTACCACAAAAACAAACCAAAGCAAAGCAAAAAAGTCTGCATCAGAATGAAGATTAAAAGACTGGTGATTAAATGCAGGTTTAAGATTCCTGGAGATTTTGTTTTTACTTTCTATATCTTTCATTACCCCAACTAGTTGAAGTTGTTTCTCAAGAAATAATAACTACATATAACCAAGAGACCTGAGTGTGCGAGGAGGAGGCTACACGCATGCGTGAGCTGGTGCGCCTGCACCCTCACAAAGTACAAGGCGGACCTGCTGATTTTCAGGCCCTGCAGCGAAGGCATTTCCCCACCTCCCCTTCGCTCATGGTGTCTCCCCTTGTAGACTGGCATAGGCAGAGAGGAGCGAAATCCTGGGGAGGGATTCCTTGGTAGCTCGGGTCTTCTCTTGAAGGCTTTGTTTACCGATTTCCCTACTGGCCCTGAGCCAGGCGCCTAGCGGGGTGTGGGGAGAGAGGACTCACCTCGTAGTCAATGTCCAAGGCATCTGTCTCACCCTTGGTCCGGAAGTGCTGCGTGTGTTTGTCCACGGTGAAGTTCACTTGCTTGCCCACGCGCTCGATGAGGACCGAGTGCCAATGCTGGTCGTCCAGGAGGCTACTCAGGGTGGCCAAGGGCGGGCTGCTGCTGAGCCGAGCTTTGCTGTCATCTGAGAGGGGGGAGGAAGGCAGGATGGCATCAGTGTCAAGGGCAGCTTTGAGTACTAGAACACTCGGCGAGTGAAGCCAGCTGTTTCTGCCCTAAAGGCAAAGGATGATCATGAGTTTCTCTCTACAGGAAACACCTGTGAGAGGCTTGCAAGGGACCAACAGGCAAGCTTTGCCCACAAACCCTCAAACCTAATTCCACCTCAGATGATGCACAAACCCCCTTCTCCACATGAAATGGAAGGTTTCCAGGACTTGAACATTAAACAATGAAAGGAATTATATCCTAATTGCCACAGGAATAAGATGGAAGACAGAGGTTTATTATTTGTAGAGAGAAAATACACGTTCTTTGAGTGTGAGTGTCTCCAGGGTGGAGAAAGTAGATCGGATCCTGAGCCCTGCTTGGGAGGAGGGGCAAACTGGGAATAAATTGAGGGAAGACAGCCGGGAGGCAGAGATAGAGAAGTCTGTGAAGAAAGAAAGAAAGGGAGGAGATCACCTTCCCAGCTGCCATGGCCCTGCACCTGCTCCAAGAATGAGACTTAAGCAGGAAGGTTACATCCCCCACCTTTAATCCATTAAGGGAAATTGTTAGCTGCATTTTTAAAAAGAAGCCCCTGGCTGCCTACTGCCACCAAAAATATTACAGCCAGCCACCCCCTCCCCAAAACGCCACAAAATTCATCTAAACCTTAGCAAAATGAACAATTAAATGCAACTGATCTTTACTTTTCAAGGAGGGCAAATTTTTATGCTTCGGCCCCTTTACAAACGAAAAGCTAAATGTCTGGTCTCACTTGCTGGGGAAGAGGGGCAAACTGGGAACAAGTTGAAGGAAGACACCTGGCACACAGAACAGAGAAGTCTGTGGCAAAGAGAAAAGGGACAGTATCAGCTTCCCAGCTGGTCTCTCCTGCCCTAGTGGTGCTGTCCACCTGCCCCAAGTTGAGGCAGCCTGTTGGACAGTGACATTCAGGTGGTAGGAGCTGCCATCTCCCCTTGAGGCTAGTTAATGCCCACCTCCAGAACAGCCCTAATTCACTTTTTCTTACACTGAATAATATTCAGTTGCTTCATACACAGTAGGAGTGGAAACTGCAATGGGGAGATGAGAATTGGCAAATTAAACCTGACTCTGTTTTGTTGATTTATTGGTTATTGCACAGGTTTGTTTGGAGTTCTCACCATTTGTTGAATTAGGATTATGATAATGAATTCATGGATATTTTAATTTTTCTTTCTCCCTATCTCCCTCTTTTATTTCCTCATTCTAAAGGGTATTGTAATCTACCTGTGCTGATCACAGTGACAAGTGAGATAAATGGCACACAGAAGTAGAAGGTACGAGGTTCTCTCTAAAGGTGACTCTCAATAAATATAACTGTAAAACATGTCCTGGAGCACAGAGCAGTTAGTACAAGGAGCTATGGAAATGCCACGTGGGGTGGACGGAAAGCTCCTTCCAGAGCAGCAACAGGCTGAACTTGGGTGGGAAGGAGGAGCATCATCACCCAGGAGACGTCCTTGCCAAGGCTCAGAAGTGCCAGGCATGATTCAGGGAGGGATTCCAGAGGCAGAGCTGGCTCCATCACCCAGGACTTTGTGCACGCTAGGTTACAGCTTTCATTTCTTAAGGGACAGGGACTCCAATTGATGAATGAGTAAATTAGAGATTACTCGCTCAGATTAGGAGAAGAACCCGGCAGCCCACTCCCAAAAACCAATCTGCCATTGAAAACCCTCTGAACACCAGAGAAGCACTGACAACAGTGTTTCTCCTGTTGTATGTAGGGTTGCTATGAGTCGGATACCTACTCGACAGCACCTAGCAACAACAACAACAAAGCTCAGATTAACACTGAATACAGGTTACTTTGGCAGCTATATGAAAATTTGATTTTCGCTCCCAAATCATCCTCTGTAAAGGCCATACCTATTTAAACGCCTGCTAGTAATTTACGAGTGTCCTTATACTGGAGCTTCCTCAAGAAAAATATGGTCTCTCTTTAACATTGTGCCTGTCTGATAGGTAAAAAATTGTATTGCTGAGTAATTTTAATATGCACAGTCTTAATATGGATGAAATGAAAGATCTCTTCATTTTTCTTTCCTTTTTGTGGACCATCTCCTCTTATCTTTACCTATTTATTTTTCAATGTGTATTGAGCCCATTGTCTGTAATATTTTTTCACAATATATTTTTCTTCTTGTTTTGATTTTTGATGTTGCTTTTCAGGTTTTATTTGCTTGTTTGTTTTATTCACCACTCAGCTATTTTTGAAAAATACATCGTTTCTTTTTCTTTCATGACTTCTGTGTTTGTATTATAGTTTAAAAAGTGCCCTCTATTCTGAGATCACAGAATTCTCCCCATTTTTCTTGACTTTTGCTTCATTTGGAATTTATTTTGGTATTTGGCATATGGCACAGTTCTATCATTATTTTATATTTTTAGATAATTACCAAATTGTCTCAAATCTACTCTTTAAAAAGCCTGGTGTGCTTATTTTAAGGAAACAGAGTGGGAGCATTCAAGTACAAGGAGCAATACTAAGCAGGATGAGTGGGTTTGTTACATGGTTTAGTGCAGTAGATCAACCTGCTATTGCATACATTGGATTTTAAATTCTGCATTGTCAAGCAAAAAGTTTTCACATTGGCTATAGCCAGATTTCTCTCCCTGTGTCCACTGCCACCATCTCTGAAACTACGTGAATGGGCTGGGCTAGCACTAGAAGCCCCATCCTTCTCTCAGCAGGTCCAAAGTCAGCCTTTCCTGTCCCCTGCCCCACAACTCAGATAATGTGCTACTTTCACTCTACCCAATGACTCCAATTCTCATAATTGTAAGACTTTAGAGTAGCAAATATATGCATCATCTTAAATAATGACTACTTTTTCCACACTGCATTAAATGAAACCATAAACCTTAATGAACACATTTACCATTTCATGCAACATAGCTCATGAAATGTTTATGAATGCAGAAGATAATTTGTTGATCTTTCCTCAAAAGTGGATTAATACTGTTCCTTGTTTACCTTGTTCATTTACTTAGCCAGTGTTTTTATTGACCAAAGATAATGCAAAATTGAATCACACTGATCTTTTGGAAAAATATATGTCACTCAATATTCAGGAACTTGGAAAAAAAATGCTTATAACTTTTTAGCAATCAGCCACTTTCTGGAAATCTATTCTAAGACAACAAATTGAAATGGGGTGAAAAAAATTAAATGGGTATCGATTTTAAAAATTGGGAATAACATTCAATAATTTGGAAGGAGGAAAAATATTTCTTGAGTACACATAGAATCAACAAATTAAATATTAAGTAGCTATCAAAATGCCTTTATGAAGTACTTATATCATTTAAAAAATGTACTTAGTAGAGACTACTTTTTTTTTCTTTTGGTACTGGGAGGTTGAACCCAGGGTCTTACACTTGCATGCTTTGCAAGTGCTCTACCACCAAGCTACACCCCCAGCCCATTTTCTTACTTTTTATTTTAATACAGGGTCAAGCTAAGTTACACAGGCTGCCTCTGGCCTCAAACTTGCGATCCTCCTGTCTCCATTTTCCAAGTCACTGGGATTACAGATGTGAGCCACCTGATGCCCAGCTGATGGGACTACTTTTTTAATAAAATAGAAAGTAACATCTAATAAATAAAATATTTACTAATTTACTGTTTATTGATTTAAAATATGTAGAAGCAGAACAAGAAAATGTCAGTATCATCTAAACAACACTGGAAGTGACATAGATAAGCACCGTGAGCTGACAAAATTTAAAAATATATTTACCACAATGTTTTATTTTTGTGTATATTTTAGAATGAGTATAACTAGTTTTGATAATAGGAAAAACAAACTTCATTAAAAACATAATCCTCATCTTGCATAGATGAGTCACTGAAAACAAAATATCAGTGGTATGTAAATTATTGAATATCTTCTGAATTACAAGCTTTTTTTTTTTGGTTTTGTTATTATTGTTTCTTGTTTTCTGTGGTGCTAGGGATGGAATCCAAAGCTTTCACATTATTCAAGCACTCTAACACTGAGCTACATCTAGCCTGCAAGTTTACTTCTTAATTAACCAATAAATAAATAAATAAATGAGCAACACAAATGAAGTTCATCTCTTCTCTGTGTTGGTTATTCTATTCTAACACTCAGATATCTTGTATTAAAACACAGTAAGTGAAAGTTGGTTTGATTAAACAATTGGGAAAACAGAATTTCTGCTATTCACAGAGAACAGTTAGAATGCACCTATGAAGAAAATAGAATGGTAGTACTAGAAAACATTTCATCTTACCTAGAAATCTTCATTATTAGAAATTCTAATAAAAACTTAATTCTCAGGACATTAATAAACTCTTTATTTTGAAATATCTATATCAAGTTTTATCTCAGTGGCACTTGAGTTTTAATGATTTGGTGTTAACTAGCTTCCAATTTATTAAGGTAAGATAAAAAGCCCTCTGGGCAATTGAGAAGGACAAAAATGATAAAACTATGAAGATATAAACTTTCGGGCCAGATATTTAAGGAAAATTATTTCTAATTAAATAATAACTAGTTTGCATGTAATTTGAGATATAGGTAAATGAAATGGAGTAAATATTACTTAAGGACTTATAACAATTTATAGAGGAAACTTGAAATGTTTGCATTTTTCACTTCATCTTCTTATTCACCTCTTCCCCTTTACGTCAGTTCCCTCACCCTTACTCACAATTCACATTTTCTGGTTAAAGGCATCACATTCCATTGTTGTCACTCAAATGCCTGTTTAATTAAATCTTCTTGCTTAGTCTTATTTTAGCAATTCACACATTGATAGGACTCTAACTTTCCCAATCTGTGAATTTCAGATAGCCTGAGAAAAAGGAGGATGCAAGCTCTTTTAGTCAAGGTGATATCTCAGCAAAAAACCCATCCTCAGAAATGGCTTGATTTACTGTTGATAAAATAGGTGCCCCCTCTTGTGATGTTCCCTATGCCTACCTTTATCTGATCTTCAGAATCTGTCTTCCTGCCTTTACCTTGTTATATCATCACTATTATTATTCAGTTACATTTATCAAGCGTCTCACATCCACATTGGTCAAACACTATGTTACTTAAGTTCCTCCTCAACACAATGGGGCAACAAGGTCGGTCTCAAAGAAGCCCTATGACTTACTGAAGGATGCAGAGTTAGAGTTATCACCCAGCCCCATCTGATTCCAAAGCGAATGTTCTCTCCACTCCACCCACTGAAAAAAGTGATACTTCTCTTCTCCCCTCTTCTTGAGTCTTACTATTTCCTTCCCACCTATAAGCCTGCAAGCAATGTTGTTTAGTAGGAATGGAGGATGTCAGAAAAGAATTTGATGAATCAGAAAACAGAGAGTTGTAGCAAGGCCAAATAATACAACAGAAAGACGGAAGGAAATGATGCAGAGTGGTTAGGCAAATCATATCTCCAGAGACAAGCAGTACCAGAACAGTACCCACCCGATGCCTTTGTTTCAATGTATGCAGGGCCCATGGATCCTCTCCTGAATACCCAAGTGAAACCCCTGAAAAAATTAAGAAATTAACAGGAAGAATGTGATTCCAGCAGACTTGACTTTTAAGCCAGGACAAATCTCTATGTATCAGTATCTCTATGTATCTCTATGTATCAATAAAGCAATGAAGTATATATGTTTTGTTGTGAGGGGATTTCTAAATTTTAATGAGTAAAGAGTACTTTACAGCATGAGTTCAACTGTGGCTCCTGATTTGTATCCATCTTTTGTGATTTTGCTAACTTATGAAAGTGTTATCATAATATGTTGATGTGATATAATTTGGAGGATTCATACTTACTGAATTTTAATTAATATTACAAAGCTAGAAGATGAGTAGAAATGATTATTTTACTAAGCTGAGGACTCCTTAAAAATTGTTTGTGTTGTCGCTGTTAGGTGCCTTCAAGTCTGTGTCCGACTCATAGCAACCCTACATACAACAGGTGAAACAATATTGTCAGTGCCTCTCTGCTATTCATATGGTTTTCAATGGCTGATTTCTGTTTGGGAATGGGTTACCAGGTCCTTCTCCCAAGCCTACAGCATCTGGTGTTCCCAAGTGGTCCCATCCAAGTACTAACCAGACCTGACCCTGCTTATCTTCTGAGATCTGATGGGAATGGAAGCCACAGTGGTAGGGCTGCAGGTATCTTTAAAAATAGTGCGTGGCAAATCCAACTTTTAATCCAACAGTGCTGAGCTTTCTACTTGACTTAATTATGACTTCAACATATTCTTACTCCACGAATGGCAAAATATATGAAACACATGCCATGTCTTATCTCACTGACCTTATCTGTAATGTCTGCTTTCCCTCCTCTTTTCAAGATCAAGTCTCAACAACTCATGGTCAATCCTGGACTCCTCTGTTCTACCCTGATCTCTGTATTCCCACAACTTAACATGTGAATACTGACTGCCTGATACTCAATACACCATTGGTTTATGAAGGTATATAAAACTTGTGTGATTTAGATCAAGTCGTTCAGCGGGGCATGGTGGCGCATGCCCGTAATCCCAGTAATGCAGGAGGCAGAGGCAGGAGGATTGCAAATTTGAGACCAGAGGCAGTCTGTGTAACTTAGCCAGACCCTGTCTCAAAAAGTAAAAAAGAAAGTGGGCTTGAGAGTGCAGCTCAGTGGCACAGCACTTGCAAAGCATGCAAGTGCAAGGCCTTGAGTTCAAACCCCAGTACCACAAGAAAAAAAAAGATCAAGTCATTCATTGGGGTAGCAGTAGTACAGGAGGGTCCTTATCCAGTCTATGGTTATATGGAATTTTATAATGGGGCATCACTGGGTAGGTTTAGAGAAAACGAGTGGAACTGCCTTGTGATATAACTATGTGTGTGTGTGTGTGTGTGTGTGTGTGTGTGTGTGTGTGTGTGTTTAATACAGTGACTGAGTATAGGCTCTCAAAACATAGAAACTTGAAAAAAAACAATCTTTCAAAGAGACATGATAGGCTGGGCACTATTGTGCACACCTGTAACCCTGAAACTCAGGAGATAGAGGCAGAAGGATTGCACATCCCAGGACAGAGGCAGCCTGCATAATTTACCGAGATCCTGACTCAAAAAATAGAAATGGCGAAAGGGCGCACCTTAATAGCAGATGGCTTACAGAGTATGTGTGAGGCCTTGTGTTCAGTCCTGTGATACTGTAAAACAGTAAAATAAAATAAAACAGAGAATAGAAAAATATTTCATAAATAAGCATGATTTGGCTTATTAAAATGCCTCAGTTTCAAAAGAACAAAAGCAAATGTTCATTGGACTCTTTGGAGGATGGGAGGAATGTTCACTGATACCTCAACAAGTTGATCATGCAGGCCAGGGCTTTGGCCTCTGAACCAGACCTGCAGCCATGGCAGGGCATCCTATTCTGTACAGGATGGTTGTATTCCAGGACTCTCATTTCACTGAAGCTGTAGGTACTGAGGATTGCCCATACATTCTGCCTCAGTTCAAAGACACTGAACTCTTGTAAGGATGAGTGACCTGTGCGCACTATTGATGTCTTGTTTATCTTTTACAGCAGTTCCCCAGTCACGTAATTCTCTGCTCTTTGATTCTCTGGCTGCCTGTGTTGTGTTGGCCTGTTGTGATTCTGCAGAGGGCAGATTGCCACAAGCGATCAGAATGAGATGTACAAAAGTGGGAATGGGAATCTCTCTAAACCCCTTGTAGAGTGAGAAAAGAAATATCAGTCCTATTTAGTAGTACTGAAGAAAATCAATGTTCTACCCTAAGAATGTACAAAAAGGAGATCTAGTTAAATATCACCATAGAATTGATTCTGCCCAAATCTGACACAATCAAAGTAATAGGACAATGTTAATCAGAAAGTCATCAAATGATGACTCTAATGATTGCTTCCCCATTTCTATCAAAGAATGTCACTTGAAAAGAATAACAGCACACGATGTAGGTTGTCAAGTGGTTTATATGTCATCTAACACATTAGAAGTCACTTTGATGAGTTCAACTTGGAATTTTGGAGGTTCTTCCTGACACCCTAGCCCATATTCACCATGAAGGCCAAGAAAGTCCTCAGAAATGCCTCAAAATAAAGACCCAAATAGCTTGCTTTTGATGGTAAGTTTTCAAAGATCTTGATTCTTATCTCTCTCCTGCTAATTGCTAAAATATGTTTCCCAGGGTTTATTTTATTTCCCAGTCTTTCATGCAACTTAGCTTATAAGCTACATTCTACTGTCATTAGTTCTTTACTATTTGATTTGTTGTTGTTAGGTGCCATCGAGTCATGTTCGACTCATAGTGACCCTCACAGGGTTTTCAATGGCTGACTGTTTCAGGATTGCCTCCGGAATGGATTGCCACATCCTTCTCCCGTTTTTGTGGTGCTGGGAATCAAACTCGAGACCTCAGAGACTGCAGAGCAGCACTCTACCAACTGAGCTAAATCCCAGTCTCTTGCTATTTGATTGTTGTTGTTGTTGTTGTTGTTAGGTGCCGTGGAGTCGGTATCCGACTCATAGCAACCCTCATAGGGTTTTCAATGGCTGACTGTTTCGGGATTGCCTTAGGAGTGGATTGCCAGGCCCTTCTCCCATTTTTGCGGTGCTGGGAATTGAACTCGGGGCCTCAGAGACTGCAGTGCAGCACTCTACTAACTGAGCTAAATCCCAGCCCATTGCTATTTGATAGTAAGTACTAAAAGATAATTCCTTTCCTGTCTTTTAATATTAGTAAATACCAAATGGGAGGCACAGAGGCATTCCTATAAAAAATGGCCCCTACTTTTCCTCAGCTTTTCTTTTCTTCTGTTTTGTTTTGTTTTCTCCAGAAAACCTTATTTGGTTTGCCTTTGCATCTTGAGGAACTCTGCTCCCTGCCTTCTGCACTTCTCTTTCCCTTCCTGCCTTGGATCACCCAAGGGACACTGAGGCTTTCTTCCTCTCTTCCTGGGTTAGGAAGTGGACTACAGTGAATAAAGACCTGCTGCCCTGAGGCAACCCAGGAGGGAGGCCAATTCACAGTGGGAGGAGGGCATCCTCACCACAGGGAGGCTGAGGCATGTGTCCTAAATTAGCTGGGATTTCACAAGTCTGGGGCTCATACTGGCCACTTAAAGTAAACAAGGTTTCCCTTAGGAAGACATGGAAGGGCCTGGGAACTTACATTTTTTTTTCCCTTCACACCCATAACCTCCCACCTAAAAAGAACAAAAGAATTAGTAGGTTTTCCCCTCCATTTTCCCCTGTAACTTCACTTTTGTAAGTGTATCTAATAGACTTGATTTTAAGAAAGCTCATCATAATAGATGTGGGTTTAAACTTACTAAAGTTACCTTACAGTTTGAATTATTAGAAGAATAAACAGAAAATAGGTAGATAGACAAATACCTAATCATGAACTTGTAGTTCCCTCTACATAGTAGTAATATCTTATGTCAAAGAAAGCTATCTATGGCAGAAACATTTTAAAATATGACACCGTTCTACCTCCATGCAGATAAAGGAAATATCTCATTTAGGTCATACTCCAGACTCCATCTGATGCCCTGGTCACATCGGCGCATCTTACAGTGACCTACAAAAAGCAATTCTATGCTGCTTGCTGTGGGAATAAAATGGGCAGAGCCTTAACCTACCCAAGTTGAGGTATAGGGCGAGCCTCCCCTTCTGCAGCTCCAGGGTTATATGGTCCCCACGTTGCCCTTCTCCGTGGAACAGGACCCCATCTCCTTGCATGCTCTTGAACTTCAGGGAGATCACATCTTTGAGAGTGCTCATCAACTTCTGATTGAACCTATAAAGAAGCGAGCTCCGGCCATCAAAGTCAGCAACGTCTGATTCTGGGCACAAAGAAAGGAAGGAAAGAGAACTCAATGCATACTCTAATGATCGTTGCCCCTTTTCCCATCTTACTTGCTTTCCAGCTCACAGGAATATTCTTGAGATCTGCAAGGTCCCCTCTCAACAGGAAGCACATAGATTGGACCCAATCTAATTATCCCCAGAGGAATTAATTCATTTACAAGCATCCACCACACACTGAGTCAAGGGGAACTGATCATCAGACTAGAAGTAAAAGATCTCATTAGTGACGTGTCAGCCTTGGCTTGAGGGGACAGAGTGAGAAAACCACAAGTACCTATGTCAGGCTTTTCTGTGTCAGATGCCTGGTTTTAATAATCTCTCATGATTTATCCTCCTTGTTAATTCACTTCTGACAGTGGGAATCATTTGATCTCATCTCAGGCTCAAGGCTGGAGATGAAAAAGAGGTACAGTTCAATATGCCCACTCTGGTTGATAAGTTATGTATTCCCAGAAGCCTGTGTTGAAAAGGGTTCTGAGGCTACTTTAGGGCTTAGCATGAAAGAATAGTGAGTAAAAGAGGACTTGGTACTCAAACACAGAGGACAGATACTTTGCATCTTTGCCATCCCTGGCTTGTCCTGTGCTAGGGAAATATGTCATGTTAGTGTTTTTATATAAAAACATTCATTCATTATTATTTTTGCCTTTGTTCTAATCTGACATACTTTTTCCTTTAATTGATACCTAAAAATTGTATATATTTATGGAGTCCCATGTGATGTTTTGACACATGTGACTGTTGTGTAATGTCAAGTCAGGGTAATCATATATGATTCCTCAAATATTTATCATTTTGTTGAGGTGAAATTCAAATTCCTTTCTTCTAGCTTTTTTGAAAAATAGAGTACATTACCATTGTCGGCAAGTCACCCTACTGTGCAAAAGAACACCAGGACTTATTTCTCCTACCACTGTATAACTTTCCATTCTTTCCTCAATCTTGTCCCAATTCTGCCCACTCCAGACTCTGTGGCCACCACTCTATTCTCAACAACTATGACAGTAATCGTTTCAGTTTTCACATATGAGTGAGATCATGTAATACTTGTCTTTCTATACCTGGCCTATTTCACTTAACATAATGTCCTCCAGTTCCATTACTATTAAAGCTAAAAAGAGAATGTCAAGTAAACTTAGTGTATATATATATATATATATATATATATATATATATATATATATATGTATGTATTTGCATATGGGAAAAATGTATGTGAAAAATTCTAATAGAGTCTTTATTTGGGAGGTGTTATTGTAGGTTATGTTCATTTTTATGAATTTTAATTATAAAAAGTTTTTATGTTGTTGTTTTTAATTACAAAAAGTTTTATATTGTTGTTAGGTGCCATCGAGTCCATCCAACTCATAGAAACCCTCATAGGGTTTTCAATGCTGATTATTTTAGGATTGTTTCTTGAGTGGATTGCCATATCTTTTTCCAAAAACTTTTATAGTAAGCATTTATTGCTTTTATAATAGGAAACATACAAGGCTATTTAATTATAACTTGAAACAAATTTATTATATACCATCTTATATTGTTAAAGTTGAGATGAATGGGTAAATGGACAAATGGGGTAATTCTTATATGAAATCCAGTCACCAGGAAAACTCAATCTTTTACTATTTTCCAAGCAATTAAAATCTTCACCTTGATTATTGTTAGAATGGTGCCAAGTCATGTCTGACTCAGAGGAACCCTCACAGGGATTTCAATGGTTGATTGTTTGGGGATCATTTTCAGGAGTGGACTGTCAGGTCCTTCTCCCATTTTTGTGGTGTTGGGGATCCAACCCAGGGCCTCAAAGAGCACAGAATGGCACTCTACCAACTGACCTAAATCCCAGCACAGATTGAGTATATGTAATGATAAATTATCTTTTTCTGATCAAGGATCTAGAAATATCCTTTGTAAATTTGACAATCTGAAGTAAAAAATACGAAATCAGACTTTTCTGTAATTAATTTAAAAATGCCCAGGAATTTAGCTCAGTTGGTAGAGTGCCACTCTGCAGTCCCTGAGGTACTGAGTTCAATTCCCAGCACCACAAAAATGAGAGGAGGATGTAGCAATCCACTCCCAAGGCAATCCTGAAACAATCAGCCATTGGAAATCCTATAAGGGTCACTATGAGTCAGACATGACTTCATGGCACCTAACAACAACAACAACAACAACAACAACAATTTAAAAACATAATTTTATAATTTATTTCTATGGCATAAAATGTTTCTAATCAGAAGGTCATTGATGACTCTAGACTGTAAAAAGATACTTCTCAGATGCAGAGAGATTTTCACAAACACCAACCCTTCTCAGAATCTTCACACCCTGCTCCAGCAGGGCGTTGATACTTGGCTTCTAAACTGTACATCTTATTACCCTCCATTCCATTATTAATCCATAGGAACTTCTCAGAGGGAGAGTTTCGAGCATGACAGGAGGATGGTGTAAAGACCATAGCATAAAGTAATTCTTTTGTGTTTGGAGTTCAATACTCTCCATGTCATATGGAGCAGCATGTGTTCAAATCCCCCCCCCCCGCCTTGCCATTGCTTTCCACCTTCTCACAACTGCTCTCCTGTACTCAACTTTTGCCACCTCTACCTGACACATCTTTTTAAAACATGTCAAGTCCCACCTTTGCTAAAGCCCTTCAGTGAACTTCCAATGCACAAAGAATTTAATTAGGTGTTGAGGACCCCAGCAGGTCCAGCCCTCCAGACCTTGCCCATCTCTTCTTCCACAGCTTTCCCTTACCCACACTCCCTTGCAGACGCACTGGGATTTTAGTCTGTGCCTGAGCTCCAGCTTGTGGTATGCAGTTAGGATCAGGTGGAGGAGCCCACACCGAAGGCCCTTCAATTCTCTGAGTGATTTTATGCATGAACTCATTTAATCATATCAATTACCCTTTGACAGAGATATTATTATTCCTATCTTATAAAGGAGGAATCACAGAAGCAAGAGCCGAGAAAGCATGTAGTTAGTGAGCAGCAGAGCCAGAAGTCAAATCTGCCCTGTGTGCCTGTCAGGCCAGTGTGCTGAGCATGCTGAGCACATTCTCAGGGGCTGTTTTTGTGTCTGCCGTGTGCCCACGCTCAGCAACTCAGTCACACTCCTAGCCCTTTCCCTAAGAGGTCTCCCAATTAATCTCTACAAAGTATACTGCTGTTCCCTTCATAATTTGCCTCCCACTAGAATTATCTCCTCTCGGGTTTCTCTCCAACATATCAGCGCAGGAGGGAAAGACTAGATGCACATTGCTTGATGCCTTTGTGCAGAAACTAGCATTTGATCCAGGAGATTATACTGTCTCAAGACACTTATGCATATCCTTTACAGTACTTATGCCTCAGTCTATTGCTGCCCGAGTATCTGCTGATTTTCTGCCACATCACCTTCCCCATCCTTATGTGCTGGCTGCCCATTCACACTCAGAGGGTTACTTCTCTCTGGAGGCATATGCTCAGTTGCCTGAGGTGCAAACCCCACTGCACCCCTCATGCTCAGGAGCGCTGTGATGAGACATCATCTGTCATCAGAGTGGAGCTAACCTGGTGGGAAAATGCAAGCTTTGCTCCTAACACCAACAGCACTTATTGAAAGAAACACTTTACCCATCCAAGACAACTGAGCTGGACACCCTGGACATTTGCAGTCTTAAGGCACACATGAAATGCATTAGCCAAATCATAGAAGGAGAAACAGAAGTAAAAGGAAAATTAAAGAAAGGATTAAAGGTTTCCTCTGCTGAATACTTACTACCTCAGACACTCGGAAAAAACTTAGCATTCCCAACTTCATTTAGATCAAGCAGATTTAAAATGGCAACCATAAAGACACATGCCCTACATATTTGCCATTAGCAAAACATGATCACACGCTATTTTATTCTAATTAAATATTATCATAAAGACTCTGTCCTGATTATCTTCCTTAGACCTTAATTCACAGATGGGGTCCAGTGATGGACATCACAATCATTATTCATGATATATATATATATATATATATATATATATATATATATATATATATATATTATATATAATCTTGATAGATCCTCTAAAAATACAATAGCAAAAGAGAAGAAGGTATGTTGGAGAGTGCATAAGGCTGATGATGAGATCTCACTGGCAGATGGAAAGCACATGCCCACCTCAGAAGGCAGTATTATGAGCACCAGGAAAATAATTAGCAAAACTAAACATATCTTCCATATTCTCTCCCACAATTTCTTAAGACAGTATGGAGAATTTTTCCTGCTGGATTAAATAATCTATTCCCAGGAAATAAATACACTGTTTAGCACATACTACTTCACTCAATGTTCTTATCAGTCTTACAAGGTTCAGATTTTCCCATCTTTGGAAATGGGAAATCCACAGCTCAGGGAGATCACACACCTTGCCCAAAGGCATACACAAGGTAATGAGTTGTCTGGGGCTGATACCATTTATCTTTCTTCATTAAATAACCAGGGGGTTGTCCTGAGGATAACAAGAGCTACAAAGGACTTTGTACAGTAGAAACAAAGCATACACTGGGGAGTGTGTGTGTGTGTGTGTGTGAGTGCACAGAGGAAATACAAAGCCAACTCAAAGAAAAGATGATGTTGAGAGAGGTTACTTTTCCTTAAGAGTTAATGTGTGCTTCCCTGGGTCCCTTGTGTTCTGCATTTTCTCCTACCAAACACAAATCAAGTTCAAGGAGAGCAGTGGCTCTTCCTGGGGGAGCTGGGGAAATTACACAAATACCTGGGAGGCATCTTTGGATGGGTCTGCCATGGCCTCCCTGTCTGGCTCTGTCCCCTGAGATGGAACCCTCTGTCCTGGTTTGTTTTTGTGTGGTCTTATTTCATGCAGGGGCTGAGGTTTAGCTCAATTGGTAGAGTGCTGCTCTGCAATCTCTGAGGCCCTGGATTCGATCCTCATCACCACAAAAAATGGGAGAAGGATCTGGCAATCCACGCCTGAAGCAATCCCGAAACAATCAGCCATTGAAAACCCTATGAGGGTGGGTATGAGTTGGACTGACTCAAATGCTTCTAACAACAACAGCAACAACAACAATAACAACAACAACAACTTCACTTAAGCATCTGTGGTTTACACTCTATTGAGCCCTTTAAACATGGCAAGCCCTCCATGTACAGCACAGGACAGGCAGTGATAATCTTTGTAGAGGTCCCTGCTTTAAGCACTAAGCTGGAGACTACAAACACACATCTACACCTGTGGGAAGGAGGTGACTGCTGTCACCCAGAGGAGGGGTCCTAGTCCTCTCCAGGCAGGGTGGGACTTATGAGGGTACCTCAACAGAAGGATGAGTAGAAGTCCAGCAGGTGAGGGGGAAAAGGGTAATGCCAGGAGAAGAGAAGTCACACATTTAAAGCATGGAAGAGCAAAAGTGTAGGGCCAGATTTTTACCTGTAAGGAATCAGCCTGGCTGGTACAGTGGCTCTAGCCATGTGTTCTCTGGACCAGCAGCACTGGGATGGCCAGGGAGTTGCTCAGAAGTATAGGATCTAGGACCTCATTGAAGGCCTGCAGATCAATACACTCTTAGCATGGACCCAAGGATCGTTTAGGAATGTTAAGAAGCCCCAAGGTGGTACTGATGCTCATGGAGGTCCCAGGACCACTGCACTGAAGCCCAGGAAGATGGAGGCTATGGGGAGCCTACAAATGGGAACCCAAGCTAGAGTCTTCTGAAGGTCCTATTAAATATAAAGTCCTACAGGGTTCAAAATGAGCTTTAGGCTAGTGAGCAGTTCTTAAAGCACTTAAAGTAGGGAAAATGCATGATCACTGTTGGTTTTTAGAAATAGCTCTTCATGTTTTAGAAAATTCATCTAAGTACTGGGCTGGGTTTTAGCTGGGTTAGTAGAGTGCTTCTCTGTGCTCTCTGAGGCCCCGGGTTCAATCCTCTCCACCAAAAAAATGGGAGAAGGATGTGGCAACTCACTCCTGAAGAGATCCCAAAATGATTAGCCATGGAAAACCCCATGAGGGTCGCTATGAGTCAGACTGCACTTGGTCACCACCAAACAACATAAGAAAAACATCTAATGACCCTCATAGTCAACCCACATTCTAACCCTGGCCACCCATCCCACCCTTTCCCAGTGGAATTGTACAATAAAATTGTCTCTTGCCAAGGGAGTGAAATCCTAATGTGAACCTTGTGGGGTTTTGTTCCTGCCATTAATACATGATAACCACTTCTTAGAGTTCCTGATTTCCTCTCCAGTGCCAGTGAACCAGAACACTCTTAGACATTTACTTCCTGGAGTGGACAATATCTTATTCTTTCTCAAAATCAATTTTTAGGATCTCATTATTTTGAACTCAATTCAGTTCAATTTGTAGTTTGCAACGAAGATGATGCATTGGCAGATTACTTCAGAATCTGAAAGATAGACCAGCAGTGGATCCTAAAGTCCCCTGATAAAGGCAAATCCCACAGCTCACCAGCCTCTCTTTCAGGTCAAGGTAAGTACTGCTCACATACCTCTCCCTCCTAGGGGAAATGAGAAATGCCAGTGCTGGCCGACTCCTCTCTGGGCCGGTAACTGCTGACCCAGCCATCACAGCTTGTTTTCTGAGACAGTGTTCTGGGGGCTGATGCTGGCAAGTTTGATGGATGTTGATAGCTTGTCAACAAACCATCTAAAAAAGGCCTCCACTGAATAAATGATTCCAAGCTCAAATCCCCAAGTGAGCTGAGCAGGACTTCTGTCTGGATCTTTGAGGAGGAGTCTGGTTTCTAAAGATCTCAAAGCTCAAGCTCCAAGTTGACAGGAGAAAGTATCGATCCACACTAAGACAGTTAGTCCCTCTTGGACTCTTTGGTTGTTCACAGTAAACAGGATTTTCAATACAATTACATTTGGAAGCTTTTCTCATGATACATTATATAAGAAAAAATGATTATTATTCAGACCATATGCTTGCACTGAAAACACAAGAGCTTTGGCTAGCAATCCACAAACCACAAACGTTTCCACAGTCAGCTTGAATTCACATAGATTTCCCTCACTGAGTATGTGACTTTCCCCAGCCTTATCAGAAACTCTGATAACCTCAGATGACTATCAACTTGACATAAGATTCTGAAGGGAACTGTGAAGATGCCTAAGAAAAGCTGTTCTTACAAAATTTCTAGCATTCCTTTGTATGATGGGAAGGTGAAAAAACAGGATGGGTCCCAAGAAGACAATATAAAAATTAAAGGACAAGAATAAGTAAGAAACCCTGAATTTCATTTCTAGCCTCAATAGATACACATTTTAGCTCCAATGGTCCAAATCACCTTCTTATAATGCCTAGACTTTTTGAATACTTTAGTGCATACAGGGTGGGGCTTAGCTCCATTGGTAGAGTATTGCTCTGTACTTTCTGAGGATCTGGGTTCAATCCCCAGTACTGGAAAAATGGGAAAAAGACTTGGCAATCCACTCCCGAAATAATCTCAAAACAGTCATTGAAAGCCCTATGAGTGGCTATGAGTCCCGACTCAATGGCATCTAACAACAACATGTTCATAGATGTCTGTGAACACACTTGAAATGTGTGGACTGTTTACAAAGTACAAAGATTACACCAAAATAATGAATTTACTTTAGGCAACTCCTGCAGTAGATATCCTTTCATTCATTTGCATCTAAGCTCCCTGGCAGGTTTTGGGCATATTGTGAATTCATTTTGGTTGCTGTGCTTTCAGATGCAAAGGTGACAAATTCATGGGCCATGTCATCTAGGGAATGACACATAATAACAGCCACACAAATAAATCACTATGGAGAAGCAGGATGTAATGTGTTGTTGTTGTTAGGTGCTATCGAGTTGGTGTCTGACTCATAGCAACTCTATGTATAATAGGCAAAAGAGTATTGTTAGTGCTTCTCTGCTATTCATAGGGTTTTCAAGGGCTGATTAGGATGTAATATTTTGTTGTTGTTGTTAGGTGCCCTTGAGTTGAGTCCGACTCATAGTGACCCTCATAGGGTTTTCAATGGCTGACTATTTCGGGATTACCTTGGGAGTGGGTTGCCACATCCTTCTCCCATTTTGCGGTGCTGGGAATCGAACTCGGGACTTCAGAGACTGCAGAGCAGCACTGTACCAACTGAGCTAAGTCCCAGTCCGGGATGTAATATAGGAAGCATTATTATGGCTCCTACAACTTATTTTCCAAGTACACCTTATAAGAATGAAAAGATTAGGAATAAATAACCTAGCTAAGACCAGAAGCATGAGGTAGGACTTACGCAGCAAACTGGGAGACCCCAAGTGAAAAGCACAGCACTGGGAGTTAGTGAGAAGAAAGTGGTCACTCCCATTAAGGTGTAGATGGATTAACAAAAAGTCTCATTATGGGGACAATATTTCACAAATATTATTCACAAATTCTGGACAGAAAGGAATGAGCAAAGCAAAGGCTGCTGGTAAGTAGCCAACCCTTGTTGTGAAAATAGCACAATAAAATTATCAGTGACTTCCTTTGTTCATTTGATCCTCAGTACTCTTCAGACACAGCCACACCTGCTCCCTGGAAGTGATTTTGTTTGAAGAAAGATACTTTAAATAAATGTCAAAATTAGAGAAAAGAGCTACTAGATTTCCTCTGGACACTAGTTGATATGGTTTTTTTTTTTCTACAAAAAGATTTGTCATGGTTTCATGTTTGGGAAAAATTAAGCACACTTTGTCCATGACTCTACCTGTGCACATCTGAAGAACCTAGAGGCCAGTAGGGCATGACATAAATCACTGCAGTGACCACTTTTCCAGAAAGTAAATGTAAAACTAACTGTCAGGGGCAAAGCCTTGACTTTTGTGTGGAAATCCATAGCTGCATTAAGCAGTATCTGTTAGGTCTTTTTCCCTCTTAAAGTTTCCATTTAAATCCTCCCCATTAGCACAGGCTTCATGGGAATAGAAGCAGTATAGCCAGTTAAATCACACACCAGGAAGTAGGGCATTTATTCATCAAGAAACATGGGTGCCTGTGGATCTCTCCCCCACATTATCAGCTTTACTGACCAAAGATTTGGTTCCCTTAACCTCCACATTTATGAGCATTTGTTTGTCAGATTCTTGTGGCTTCTGCAAATTTGTAAGTTCTAAAGTGCTAGGAATGGTTTATTTATTTCTGTATTCCCAGAGCTAGCAGAGGGGTTACTGAGTAATTTTGATTGATTATTCAGTAGCTTTCAGAGCTTTCAGATCCTCAATCAATCAGAAATGTCATAAAGAAGCCATTGATTTAAGATAGAAGATCATTGTGTTTTTTATTTACTGTGCTTATATTGCATATAGATATGCACATTTATTTTATCATAGAAAAGATTTTCCAGTCACTCCTATATGAACTAAGAGGAAGAAGGGCAGCATATTGCATTTTAAAATATTTCTGGGCTTTACTTTTTCATCTCTGTTGTTGTTGTTAGGTGTCATGGAATTGGGTCTGACTCATAATGACCCTCATAGGGTTTTCAATGGTTGATTGTTTCGGGATTGTTTTGGGGAGTAGATTGCCATGTCCTTCACCTATGTTTGCAGTGCTGGGGATAAAACTCAGGTCCTCAGAGACTGCAGAACAGGCACTCTACCAACTGAGCTAAACCCCAGCCCTTTTTCATCTCTAGAATGAGAGGATTACAGTGAATGATCTTGGAGGTTTTGCCAGCTCTAAAATGCCATGATTTCCAAAGTTGGGTTCAGAGCTCACAAGGAACCTCCATGCACCACGTCTGGCTGCTGCCATTCTCTCTCTACATCTCCAGGGCTCACATAGCTATAAACTAGGCCTTCAGATGTTCCCAGGAATAGGGCCATATGGATCTCGTTGCAAGGCAGATGAAATTGACAACTGGGTGGCTTCCACTACTTATGACAAATGACTTCAGATGATGAGAACAACAAGGGCAGCTGAGGCTGAAACGACAAAGAAATTTATTTGAGGAAAGAGAATGTGACTTCAGCTCTGAGGGTGATGAATTTTAGATGATACCACTTGGCAGTAATTAACCAAATGGAGCAAGGTCTTGTGTGGAAAGGAGGCAACATGAGGTATTGAAAGATGTCTGTAATTCTTAATGAGGCTGGGAAGCTTGGCAGGTCACTGTGCTTTATCAGAATTTATAATGCTTTTTAAAATTAATTTGTTGTTGTTAGGTGCCATGGAGTCAGTATCCAACCCATAGCAACTCTATCTACAACAGGGAAATCACTATTTTCAGTGTTTCTCTGCTATTCATAGGGTTTTCAATTGTAGATTGATTTTGAGGAGTGGGTTTCCAGGTCCTTCTCCCAAGTCAACAGTATCTGTTGTTCTCAGGCAGTCTCCCATCAAGGACTAACCAGGTCCAACCCTGCTTAGCTTAGCTTCAGAGATCTGACAGGATTGGAAGCCACAGTGCTACAGCTGTAAGCTAAAATTAATTAGCTCCCCACATATAAAGAAATTCAAATAAAAGCTATATTGAGATATTGCAATGTAACCCAAAGTCTCCAGATGTCTTGATGAAGGTGTCAAAATCCTTCAGGACCTGGAATATGAACATGTGACCTCCTTCATCAGAGGTAAGCAGGAGATGTGCTCCTAAATAAGAAGGAGGAAAAGTGGGAGAAATGTAGCCTAAATATCTGATGAAGAAACATTTTTGACTGAAAATCATATGGCAAACACTCTTTTAAGCAATTGCATGCATAAAGCAAGCACCATTATCATCTCTCCTTTTAGAGAGGACCCAAATTACCCAAGGTTACACAAGTGGTTGGTGGTGATGTCAGGTTGTCATCCCTGGTGGCTTAAATCCACAGTCCATGTGTTCAACATTGTACTATATTGTCTTAAAAATGTTTCAGACTTCATTAAGAGTTTAGGATATACAATCACAGGCATGAAAATGATAGTGAAGACAAAGAGCTGGCTGCAATAGTTATATAAAAAGCAAAGTTCAAGACAATAGCTGTAATTCTGCCTCCTTATTATAATGACTTAGAAACAATAAAAATATCCTTATGCCACAGGCTGTACCCACAGATTATGATTTGGTGGGAATATGGTCAGAGTAGACATTTGGAAAAATTTATCCACAGGTGATTCTTATTGAGCATCAGGTCTAAGGATGCAGATGAAGGACAGAGGAGTGGAAATGTGTGAGCCCCAAAGCTGTCAACAACTGAAGCTTGTCCCTGGCATATCTTAGCTGTGTATGTGCAGGAAGTGTAGGTTGCCACTTTTGACTTTGTGAGCACACACACACAAAAAAAATCTAGACATCAGAAGATTGAATAGCATGTTTTCCCTCCAAAAAAATATTTATGTAATATGATTAAATACTTTCAGGTACCACCTCTTGACCATATAGGGTATAGTGGAAAGCCTAAAAATGTAGAAACAGTCACAAACTGGATTCAGACCTAGCTCAGGAGGAGCCTGCTGGCTATGTGACATTGAGGAAGTTGTTCAGTCAGCAAGTTCAATCACTACTGACTAAAATGTCCCTAACAACAACAACAACAACAACAACAACAACAACAACAACAACAACATATCCCTCATTCTGTGAGGTACACTGGGTATCTAAGGAGATATCTTCTTTAGTCTTCTGAGGCATATAACTTACAGGTGATAAAGGTTATTCAGAATGAAATACACATACCAAGAACTTATTTAGATAGACAGTAGATAGATAAATATAGAAGTGTTACCTGTCAATATTGGGAATTTACCCAAAGGGAGATGTGTCATGATTCCACAGAGACACCTGCATCTCCATGTTCAATGCAGCACTTTTCACAATAGCAAAGATATGGAATCAACAAAAGTGCCCAGCAACAGAACAATGAATAAAAAAGCTATGGTACATATACACAATGGAATACTACTCAGCAATCAAAAAATAAAATAATGTCATTCACAGCAAAATGGATAGAATTGGAGAAAATTATTTTAAGTGAATGAACACAAGCTCAGAAAGAGAAACACCACATGTTCTCACTCATATGTGGGAGCTGAATCAAAATTATAAGAAGAAAAAATCCTATACAAAGGTTGGATCATAATAAAAATAAGCTAAGAATGGTATTATTATAGATGGACTAGAAAATTCATATAATAGTTCTGACAATGTAAAAAGAAAGTTCACTACAGAAAAATTTTCTATCTTAAACAGAACTGTAACCCAAGGACATATAAAAAATATTATCATAAAAAGACAAGTAAATGGAAGAAAAGTCTTTGATGGGAGGTGGGATGGGGGGAGGAAGTGCACAAGAGGGTAAAGGGGAACTTATATGTATAATGGACAACAAAATGCATATATGGAAATGTCACAATGAAAACATGTCAGAATGAATCACTTTAAGGTGGATATTAAAAATTTCCAATAAAAAAAGAAAAAATAAATAAAAAAGAAAGAAATGTTACCAGTCTACATTTGGTGATCAATGCTGTACAAAAAAAATATTGTTTCAAAGCAGAAAAACATAGAAAATCAAGAATAATTTTATTTAAATTGGGAAGTAATTGACATCTCTCTGAGAAAATGATATGAAAGCTGAGGTTGATTAAGTATTGAGCTGAAGAAGGGGTTGGTGCACATTCTAGACAGAGTAGCCATATGAGGCTCCAGGATATGGGAGTGCTTGACATGATTAGCAGGGCACATGCCCAATGGAGCTTGAGTCCAAATAGAAATGAGGCCTTGCTGGAAGGTAAGGCTGGTTAAGTAGCCAGCTACCTACAGGTCCCATGTGCCACACATAGGACTTTGTATTTTTCTTGACTGCAGTCGGAGGTTATTGAAAAGTTTTCAGTAGACAAAGGCTCAGCTCTGTGTTTTAGGATGATCCTGCCAACTGTATGTAGCAAAGATAACAAATTGAAAGTAGGGGTGGCTGAAAGTGAATTGCTGAGGCAAAATGCAGGTGATATTAGGTGTAATTGCACTGGCCTG
Source organism: Pedetes capensis (assembly GCA_007922755.1). Lineage (NCBI taxonomy): Eukaryota > Metazoa > Chordata > Mammalia > Rodentia > Pedetidae > Pedetes > Pedetes capensis. The sequence continues at coordinate 66,202 of VMDO01003349.1, read as the reverse complement.
GTGACTGAGACAATGAAAAGAAATGGACACTCTCATGATGATTTGGGGGAGTAATACTGACAGAATTTGCTGAGGTATTTGCTATGGGAAGTAAGGGACAAAAGTGATTGTAAGAAAGATTCCCAGTTCTAGTTTGGGTGGCTGGCAGTGTTTATCACTCTGGGGATGACCCCCTACCCCCAGAAAAGAACAGTATTTTTCAATGTACAAATTGAAGAAGAGTTTTGAGGGAATTTATTAAATAGGAGCTATTTATGACCTAATCAAATTGCAATACCAATCAGGCAAATGAATATATATTTTGAGCTCAGACGAAAGATTTGGCTTGGGTTTCAAATTATTGAACTTTCCTAAAAGTCACTTTGCCTTCATAAATTTTAGTTTCCTCTTCTATAATGCACAGGGTTAAGCATCCTTGTCTTGGAAGATTGTTGTAAGGTGAGAGATGTGTGTTACACAGTATTGTACATGGCAAGGGACAAAAGATACTTCAGGAATGTTAATCATGATGGCTGTATTTCTAATGAATGGCAAATTTAATTAAGTAAAGCAGCCACCAATAGGGAAATCCTGTTCTCTCCTCCAGTAAGTGTCTCCATTAATGACAATTCAGAATGGTTCCTCTCCTCTGCTCATTTCTCCTTCTCTTATAGATGCTATGAAAGGTAAATTAGTTTAGATAATTCTGTACTAACATCTTTCTTTGAAAGATATATCTTTCTATTCCTCACTGAACAATTTAGAAAAATGCATGTACTTTATTTGCTTGGTTCATCAGGAAGACTACAGACAAATCAGCCTGACAACAGAGGTGACACAGGAGGAAAACTGTAATGAAGGAAGTCCTCGATATTTTTTTTTTTGAGAAATACGCCCACATGTGCAAGACGGGTAATAGCCAAAGTGAACTTGACATTCAGCAAGAAGAGGGTGTGGCTTGTTCAGAAGAACTACCTGTAAGGATGCTAAAATAATTTTCTGGATTTATCCTGGAATTATTTACTCCACATAAGTACTTGGCAGTAGCGACCTTAAAAACCCAGTTTCTGGTTTTGGTCATTGTATAGTGCTTTGGGAGATGCTTTGGGAGATGTCCTGCTGCTATGAAAGCAGCCAAAATCATAGGGATGCCACATGGGTCATCCTGCCATTTATAATTGGGATGATACATGGTTTTACTTGTAGTGATTTCAAAACAGAGTATTCAGAAAAGGCTTGTGAGTCTCTAGATAGCCTCACTTTAGGATTGCAATTATAAGTAATCTCAATTATTTTGTAAACACGTGTAAGCTATTTAACGAAACCTATGTGTAAGGAACATTCTGACAAGGTCATATATTTCAGTATCCATAAAATGTATTTATATATACATGTACAGTATTTGGGAGAAGACACCATCCATAAGGAAAGATACTGTAATTTTTAAAATGCAATAAAAATTAAATAATCACTTAATAGATATTCCTGGAACATTTAGCAAGTGCCAGACACTGATGTGGCTTGAGGAATGGAGAGGGAGGACATGAACCCAGCCTTAGAGAGCAAACTGATGAGGCAAAGAATCACCAAGTAACATTCATACTCCCAGATAAGACCTAGCAGTAAAGCTTATCCTTGCAAGAAGATCCATGGTGAGTCCCACCAGTCAGAAAGACTATAAATTTGGCAACATTTGAACTGCCTAGTGAATTGCAATCAGGAGCCCCCTGGTGAAGGAGAAGGACAATATTTCAGAAAAAAAAAAGGCAGTAGCAAATATGATAATGTGGAACCAGCGAGAATCTCACAGTCTACACGGGAACCAATTGTCATGGGCACAAAGTAGAAGTCAAATATGGAGTGTATTAGTCAGCTCATTGCTGCTATGGCGGAGAAACTGACTGAGGCAAACTTATGGAAGGAAATATTTTGGAGTGGCTCACAGTTAGAGGATCAGTCCATAATTATAGCAGGGCAGTCATGACTGTGGCAGGAGGCAAGGCCCATGTCATATGACCTTACATCTTCACCATCAGGAAACAGAGAATGTATCAGAAGCAGGGGTCTTTGTAAAAACCCTGGTCTACCTTCAGTGACCTACTTCCACAAGTTGTACACCCCCTCCCAAAGTGTGACAATCCTCTAGGACAGTGCAACTGGATACAAAACATTCAAACATGTGACCTTTGGGTGACATTTAGATCCAAACCATACTATAGAGAATGCAGAAAATGCAAAAGGGTGGAGTACGAAAAGTTCTTGAGAAATATGGACTCTTCCCAAATCTTCATAGGGTTCTTGAAGACAAGAGTCAGCGCTCATTTTAGAAAGGTCTAGACAGCAGAGGCTCTCATCAGAGCCTTTATCCAAGTGCAGGGTGCGGAAAGGTGAAGGACAAACTCGGCTAGACATGGGCAGGCTGAGGCATGTAGGAAGTAAAATAACAGGATCAAGTTGCTGGGGCACTGGGGCATGCAAAAGAAGTTGAAAGACATGAGATTTTAAAGCAAGGTTTGGAGAAAGAAGAAAAAAGAGAAACAAAAAGAAATATATCAAAAAACAAACAAAAATCCAACAAAAAACCAACAGGGGCTTCCATGAGGTGCAACTGGCAGATGTGTGAAAGACCATAATCTTCAGTTCCCAGTCCACTTGGATTTTTCCAACAAACACGTGCTTTCCAAACTAGAAAAGGGAGGCTTGATTAGGAAAGAGTTGACACCCAAGAGTGGTTGAAGAAGTGGCTACCCCTGACTTTACACCTGAGGGTCAGAGGAAATTTACTTGAATCTGCTGAAAGCCGGTGCAATTAGCAAACAAAATGCAAGAGCAAAGAAAGGCAAGTATCTTCATTTCACACGCTCTCTAGTTGACTCTTATGTACCAAGCATAACAAAACCTTGTGATCACCCCGCTTCCCACTCTGTCAGCTCTCCTGCTGCCTGAGCACCTTCATGCAAGAGAAGTGACTCTTCGAATCTGGAGCCTAAGTTAGTGCAAACAATGCCATATGACTCATTCTAATGTCAAAAACAATGCTTTCCCTCTTTGCCGCCTTTACCTCCTTTGCAGAGTCCTTCAGGCACACATCATCCCCTCTTGCATGGCTTTATGCACATTTGTGTCCCCATCCTAGACTCTCAGCAATGCCAATACTCAGCAAAGACTGTGAGTACAATGTTCAACCAATACCATGCCAGGCTCAGGGACACCTGGCAGCCACAGCTACTGCCTTTGCAAGGCTCAGAGCAATGCTAGCAGAGGCAGTTATCAGATAAATAATTACACAATTAATTGATGAAATCCAATCATAATGCTTTGAAGGACAAATGCAATTTTTGTAAAAGGTCAGAAAAGGGGCTCATTTTTTCTTACACCTTTATATACCATGCATAGAGCTTGATATATTAAGTGCTAGCGAAATGTTGTCAGGCACGGTGGCATATGCCTGTAATCCCAGCAACTCAGGGAGCAGAGGCAGGAGGACCAAGAATTTGAGGCCAGAGGCATCCTGCACAACATACTGAAACTCTGTCTCAAAATTAAAAATATAAAAGGACTTGAAGGTGATTCTCAGTGGTAGAGCACTTGCCTAGTATGGATGAAGCACTGGGTTCAACCCTCAGTATTGAAAAATAAATAAATAAATAAATAAATAAATAAATAAATAAATAAATATTGTCAACTCAGGGATTGAATAAATGAATGAATGAATTTGCTGATTTTTTCAAAATGATAAAAGTTTATGTCTTAAGAAATTGTTGTTGTTGTTGTTAAGTGCCGTCGAGTCGTGTCCGACTCATAGCGACCCTCATAGGGCTTTCAATGGCTGGTGGTTTCGGGATTGCTTTGGGAGTGGATTGCCACATCCTTCTCCCATTTTTGTGGTGCTAGAAATTGAGCTTGGGACCTTAGAGACTGCAGCACAGTGTTCTACCAACTGAGCTAACTCCCAGCCCACTTAAGAAATTATAAAGCTATAATTTCCTGTGAATTTGTAGCAACAGATCCAAATGGAATTTTGAGGAAAAGATTTCTGAGCCCCCAGAAAGAAAAGTAATTTCTTAGCAACTAAGATAGATTTGTTAACAATAAGTAATTCCAGAAGAACCTGGCTACCTAAGTGAGTGAATGAGGCTGGACTCATACATGCCTCCATCCATTCAATGAGCATTTATTGAGCAGCTATTTGTGCCTGTTGGGAGCTGGCATAGCAAAGACAAGGAGCTTTTCCTCGTGTGCTCTACATTCTACTGCAGAGACTTGGGAGGCATATAGCAAACAACCAAGCAAAATCACAGAAAAAATGAGATTCTGATTTGTGATGTTGTTGTTGTTAGGTGCCATCGAGTCAGGTCCCACTAATAGTGACCCTATGCACAACAGAACAAAACACTCCCTGACACTGTGCCACTCCTGGCACTATTGTCAGTGCTTCTCTGCTGTTCACAGAGTTTTTGATGGTGAATTGTTCTGGGAATGGCTGCAAGGTCCTTCTCCCAAGCCTGTAGCACTGGGTATTCCCTGGCCGTCTCCTGTCCAAGGACTAACCAGGCTAATCCTGCTTAGCTTCTCAGATCAGGTGGGATTGGATGCCCGGGTGCTATGGCTGCACACACTGATTTGCCATAGATGTTCTAAAGTAGGTAAAGTCACATAATACAACCACAAGGTAATAGCTGGTAGGTAGGAAGTTTGGCAGTTGACTTCCCTAAAGAGGTGACATTAGAATTGAGGACCATATTGAAGAAGGAGTCACCTAATCATTCTGGGAAATGTCATTTGGTGCCTAGGGAACAGAAAGTGCAAACATCCTGAGGGAGTAAAGTGCTAGCATACTTCAGAGGCAACCAAAATACCTACATAGCCAGAGAGAAGTTGAGGAGGTGGGCAAGGAAACTTCTCTGGAGACTTTGACTTGAGGAGTCTCCGTTTTAAGTGAATCAGAAAGGGAAAAGATATGGTTGCTTATTTATAGAGACCACTTTGGAGACCATGAAGTGAGGTGGGGAGGTTGAGGCCTGGCAGCAGGTCTTCCACCTGAGCACACACAAAAGCCTCCATGCACAGTGCATGGATTCGGGATGCGATGTGCTTTGCAGAAAGGAGCTGATGGAGCTACTGTACTGTGAGCTGTAGAGACATTTCTGGGACTAGAGGTTATGGAAAGGAGGGAGTAAGGCTGCTTCCCAATATTGGGCTTGCACAGGCCAGGAAGGGGGTGTTTTTACTGAGCCCAAATTTGGGGGCGGGTGGGAACAGGTCCTGAGGCTAAAGGCCATCGAGATTTCCATTTTTCTTATGTGACATTTGAGACTGTTATTATGTTTTGAATTAGCGATATCAAGTAGGTTATTGCATAAATCTTTCCAGAGGTCACAGTGGGAGATAGAGGTGTAGAGGTGACCTGTATGTAGGTGGTGGTTAAATCTATGGAACCCTAGGAGTTCATCTGGCATGGTATGAAGATAGAGAACACCAGAAAGGCCTGAAAGTAAGCCCTGAGAAAGAGCCGGGGTTGTAATTTCTTGTTGTTGTTGTTAAGTACTATCGAGTCAAGTCCAACTCATATAGCAACCCTATGTACAACAGAACGAAACACTCCCCAACACTGTGCCACGCTTGCACTATGTTAGTGCTTCTCTCCTCTTCATAGGGTTTTCAATGGCTGATTGTTTTTTGGGAGTGGGTTGCCAGGTCCTCCTCCCAAACCTACAGCACCTGGTGTTCCCGGGGGTCTCCCATCCAAGTAATAACCAGGCCTGACCCTGCCTACCTTCCCAGATCTGATGGGATCATATGCCACAGTGGTACAGCTGTAGGTGCTGAGAGGTTAGGTAACCAATTTCTGAAGTCCCCAGAAACTAGGAAAGGACAGAAGGCCCTGTTTAATCTAGTGCTTTGTTGATGTCTCTCTTCTAAATCACATTCTTTCTGAAGTGCTTGCTCAAGATAAACACTGTCATTTCACCACCTAATCTCCTCTAAGCAGGAATTTATGTATTTAGCAGATGCGTCTGAGCTCATAGTTTGCCTGGAGAGGTATTAACATTTGTTTTTTGAGTTTTCATTCTCCAAAACCTGAATCTACTGTGTATGGGATGGAGCTAAGGAAATGCACTTTTAAGGAGCAGGTGGTGAGTTGATCTCACTGTGGAAAATAGTACAGGCATGTCACACATTAGGTGCTTCTGCAACCAAAAGCAAGTCTATTGAACTAAATTAAATAACAGATTTAATAATTTAATTATTCAATAAATAATTGGATGTGTTAACTAATTAAGGTCATTGGGCCTTTGCATATAAACAGAAGAATGTCACTATTTAAAGCAGAAAAACCATTTATGATGATGCCATTTTAGATTTTAGTATAAAGCCTATAGGGAGGAACTGCAGGGATTGGGATCTTCCCCATGTACTGCTGACCTTCTAAAGTGCCCAGCATGTCTATCCATGCTTGCAGCCTTCCTTATGTGCAGGATGGAGCTCTGCTTTCAATTCAGTATATGCAACTCAAAGATCAATAGAAGGATACTAAAATTCCAGGAGGGCAGCATTCCATGAGTTGCACTGGGTAGATATTACCCTCCCCTTCTGTAATAAGTGAAGAAGGGAAACATTTTCCCCTTCATAACTGACCTTGATAGGCAGCTTAGGCATTAGCTGGCAATTTGGAGGAACAGTGTATTAAAAATGGCTCCTGCCCTTCTGCCAAGCTGAAGAAGCACCTTTCAAGTAGACCCCACACCACATCCGAGCCATTAAACCATTTACAAAACAACAGACCTAGGCCCATGTATCACTGGGTACCCAGAGATGGGCACCCAGGACTGATGTCACACTGGGCATGCCCTAGTTTGGATAAAAGTAAAGGGAGCATGTGGCCATTCTCTGTTTTTCCTTCTTCTTTCCTTTCTGCTCTTGCCTTTTTCTCTTTTCTTCTTCCTCTCTTCTTCCACAAGCTCTCTGTCCTCCTTTGTCTTTGCTCTTCTCTATCCAGTGACTGTGTGCACATCTCTCTCTTCTCAGGCCCACCATCCTCTTTATCCAAGGCATCTTTTGTTCTAAAAGCCTGCTTAACTCCCCTGTACTCACTGGCTCCTTTACCTTCCCTTGGGAAACAGAAATATCCTTATGCTGAGTCACCCAGAGAATGCAGGTTTTTCCAAGTTCCTTTACCTAAGCTTCTTCAGATGCATCAATTTTCCCTGCAATTTCTTAAAGTTGCATTATCTTTAATAAACCTATTCTATACTCTCTGTCAAAACTTCTGGGTTGAGTATAAATTCTTTTATGTGCCAGATACAAGGACCAGGGATTTACTGTGTGATTCCAGGACCTGCCTCTCTCAGCTCTCTGTGAATCTCCAGTAACAACCCTACTTCTGGGGAAAAACTGACCTTAAGTATTTTTTTGATTGCCAATGACAAGTGATTATTCAAAACCCAAGAACTTTTAGTTCTGATCTTTTTCTTGTGCCTTCATATTATTGACTCCAAGTTCCTCCAGCCTTAAATAGAAGAAGAATGTTTCTACTTCTAGGTTGAAATATACATTTTCAAATAGGTATATACCTACTATTTGAAGTCTAGAAATAACTGTAAAATAAGACAACTGTCCTTCTCAATCATGATGAATGGAGACAGACAGATGTTCTTCAGACAGTGTCCCCCCCAATCACACAGTGGTGGCACAAGGCATGTGTGGGTACTCACTGTAGGAGCATCCGTAGACCTCCACTCTCATGCCAATCTTGCCACTTGGATTCCACTCTAGGGGCACGAAGCGGATGAAGCGGGCCCTCACCGAGTGCAGGAGCTTGTGATGCACCACACTGTCAGCGTTCATGTTTCCTGCAAAGGTCTGCAGAGAAAGGGAAACTCAATGAGTGCTGCTGCACCAGGAACACCAGCAGAGGCCCCCATGGTCCTCCAGCAAGTCTTTCAGAAAGAATCCTCCATTTCTCTGTTCATTTTCTAACATGGATTATAATGCTTCATCATGAGTTATATTTTTCAGAAATTTCAAATATTATTCTTTTTTAGAAGGTTTCACTAGGTAACCCAGGCCTGCCTCGAACTCAGGATCCTGCTGCCTTGGCCTCCTAAGTGTTGAGATCAGAGGTGTGTACCACCACATCCAAATTGTCAACATTATTCTCTCTTATTTTATTTTATTTTTTTAAGTACTTGTGATTGAACTCGGGGCCTGGAGCAAGCACTTCACCACTGAGCAGCAACCCCAACCTATTTTTTTAATTTATTTTTTTTATTTTTATTTTGAGACAAGGTCTTACTAAGTTGCATAGGCTGGCCTTGTCTTCCAACCTGAGATCCTCCTGCCTCAGCCTCCGGAATATCTGAGATTACAGGTGTACACCACCGCACCAACTGCAAATAGTATTCGTTAAGATGCTCCTCTCCCCCTTTCCCACTCCCAGTTAAATTTCATAAATAAAACCCTACTCAAAAGTCCTATGTTGTAACACCTAAAAGTTTTACAAAGCCATTAATACAGGGAAGGTCCACTACCTCCAGTGTTGGTAATCACCCTGGGCTGGGTGATAACTTGCAATCTCCTCTTGGAAGGAAAGCTTTGATTGAAGTAATTATTATCATTTTTTGAGCCCAGGACCTATGCCAAGCACTTTCCATTATCATTATCACTATTTTAAGCATAAAAGGAATTGAAGTGTAGAGAGAGAACAAGGAAGAAAATATGATCTCCAAATCACTCACTTGGTTAGTACTTGGTCTGAGGCTCAACTCCAAGGTTGTCCTATCCCAAATCTCATGCTCATTCTACAGCACCTCTCCCATCAATGATTTCACTGTTGATTTTTACAGAAGGCAGACATCACAACTTAGATATATATGTAGTTCTTTTTCACAGTTCTTTGTTAAGTTGAAGTGAAAAAATAAAAACACAGCACAGGATCTTATTGTTGTTGTTGTTAGGTGCTGTTGAGTCTGCCCAACTCATAGCAACCTTCATAGGGTTTTCAGTGGCTGATTGTTTTGGGATTGCCTTGGGATTGGAATACCATGTCCTTCTCCCACTTTTGCCAAGCTGGGAGTTGAACATGAAACCTCAGATACTGCAGACTGGTGCTCTACCAAGTGAGCTAAATCCCAGCCCCTGCACAGGAACTACTTGGTCTAGTTACATTATGCCTTGGAGCCTTCAATTATATGAAAAATTATTGGGAAAATTTATTTTTTCTGCAAATAGGATGAAAGACTTTAAACCTCATCTTTAAAAAAAACAGGGTACAATATACATAGCATAATACTTATCTTTTTAACCATTTTAAAAATTCAAATTTAGTGGCATTGTTGTTGTTAAGTGCCTTTAAGTCAGTGTCTGACTCATAGCGACTCTACATACAACAGGCAAAACACTAGTGTTATTGCTTCTCTGCTATTCATAGGGTTTTCAGTGGCTGATTGTCTTTGGGAGCGGGTTGCCAGGTCCTTCTCCCAAGCCTACAGAACTTGGTGTTCTCAGGCAGTCTCTGATCCAAATACTAACCAGGATGACCCTGCTTAACTTCTGAGATCTGAAGGAATTGGACACTATAGTGGTATGGCTGCAGGATTAGTGGCATTAAGCACATTCATATTGTTGTGCAACCATTACCACTGATGATCCCCAGAAAGTTGTCATAGTTTGGGTCATGCTTCATCTTTACAACAGGCTGTCAGCTAGCACATCAAAGATCTCACTTCATTATGAGTTATAATCTCCTTTTCAGCCTCAAGAATTTACAGATAAAGCCTGACTTTCCATGTACAATCAGCACCACAGATAAAGGGAAGATTCTTTGGTTTCTCAAATGGCCAAAGTGAATACCTAGGAAGAGGATTGTGTCTGTTTAATGGAATCCATTTTTAAAGACTCCAACTTTAACCTTGATTGTGTTTTTACAATGCCTGTGTGTCCCAGGGTATCATGAACAAACTCTGACATGTGTATTACCCACAAGACACCAGCACTGACATGAGGCCATTGTGATAATGACCATGGTGTATTAAGAAGTGGCTTATGGAAGATAAAAGCTTGCTTCCTATTTTGTGGTTGTTCCTACAGCACAGCTTTGTTTAAAAAGAAAAAGACTTGGTGGGAAGGAAGACTCAAGTCCAACATTCCACAGCTTTGTCAAAGGTTCTGCCATTTCTTTTTCTTCATTCAAAGGAGAATACTTTTATTTGGCAGTGTCAATCTTCCACAAGCCCTGCTCCCAACTTTAGCAAATGGCACAAGTATGAAGCTGTTTCTTTTCCCTTGCTTATTTACAAAGAACTCCTCCCAGTGGAGTTTAGTTCTTTAAATAGTCTATTGTCCATATTACTTTGAGTTGTGCAAAGGAGAGGAAGGGAGACCAGTTGTACTGATTTTCCATTGTTTCAGTTGGAGGGAAGTTTTTCTATGACCTCAATGAAGGGCCTCTTATTCAGCACTGTGGATTCCCTATAGACTATATTTGCTAAATCCCACCTACCAAGGCAACTAGAGTCCATGGATTTATCTGCAACATCATTTATCTAGCCTGACCTCTAATAGGAACTTATCTTCACTAAGGGTGACTGGATCCCCCTCTTGGATTCAGTATAAGGTATAGAAAGAATATATCTTAAAACAATATTTAAAATTTAATTGGATAACTATGAAAAGATTTATTTTATGATCTTGGAATTCTTTATTCACATTTACCCCTTACTCTTTTATGGGGTACTGAGAATTAACCTGGATTCTCACTAGAGGAGCAACATTTTGGCCTGATGGCAACACTGGGCAAACAAATGACTGAACAGTCCTGTGTCTCCCTATCCCTCAGCCTTAGGATTGCAGCCTCACAGCCTCAAAGCCTTCATGCCCCAGAGCCATACCATTTGCAGTAGCATAATCTCAAAGGCTCAAGGCCAAGGAGACACAAGGTTATACATTTTTTTCCAGTGCTGAGGATTGAACCTAGGACTTCCCGTATGTTAAGCAAGCGATCTACCACTGAGCTGCACTTCCAGCCCCTTTTGCATTTTTCATTTTGAGATATTGTCTCTCTAAGTGGTGTAGGCTGTCCCTGGCCTTGAAGTTGATTCCCAGTATGGTCTCTGTCCATATACAAAGTTAGGTTTCTGCAACCAAATTGTCCCCATGGCAACCATCATAGCTCCCATTTCCAAAGGCCTCCTGGACACTAACCACTGGCTAGACTCTTTGCATGTATTAGTTCATCTTATCCCACTTACACTGAGTGTGCTCACCTAGGAGCCATTGCAGTGACAGGTGTGAGGTCAGAAAGTGTGGAGTCCCACTCCCCCAACGATAGGGACTCTGGGTCTCAGACGTGTTTACTGCAAGTACACACTGCAACATCAAGGCAGATTCTTTCCATTTCCCATTCAGAATGACATTATATACACTACTTCTCAGAAGCTTGTTTTTGTGTTTTTATTCCCCAAGGGTATCTCAAGTAGAATTGTACTAAATTTTGGCATAGGCCTTGTAAAGCTGTTCCTTGAGGTTGCTTATTTATTTACTTATTTATATATGAAGTACTGGGGATGGAACACAGGGCTTCCTGCATGCTAGTCACATGTTCTACCTTTGAGTGACAAGCCCAGCCCAATGAGCCATTGGTTTTAAGGAGCCTAAATTTCTTTTTCAATAGTTAAAGCACTTGAGGCTCGGAGGGGCCAAGCTTCTTGTAAGTGTCACTGTTATGGTTTGGATTTTAATGTCCCCAACAGGACATGCGTTTGAATGTTTGGTCCCTATGCGGGTCATGGAACTCTAAGTTATGGGATTCTAGATCTGTGGAAGTGGCTCCCTGGGGTCAGACCTTTGGAGTTGTCCCTGGACGCATATTCTGGTCACTCTGTTCTCTGCTTCCTAATCGCCAAGATGTGAGGTTGTCATCTGCTGCCTGCCCCATGGCCTGCCCTGCTGCCTTGCTGACTCACCTCTATGGACTAAAATCCTCTAACCATAAGCCCCTGATAAATATTTCCTCCCATAACTTAGCTATGACCTGTTTTGCTGCCACAATGACACCCTAGCTGACTAACACAGTCACAGACAGAGAGGAGAGAATTTGCTCTTTGAAGAGAATCTCAGTCTTCCATGTCCTCCCTCCCAAGGAACAATCTATCACATGTAGTGTGAATGCTATAAATGACAAGAAGCAGATGGGAGGAGGATCACAGGAAGAGCTTATCCACGATTGAGCAGGTGGGATTATGTACACAAAGCTAGTAAAAGGAGAGCATCAGAGTTGGACCCTCTGCTCCATACCCTGTGATACTCATCCTTGGGACCCTCATCTCTGGATGACACAACATTTGGACTCACAGATGTGAGCTTGTGGCAATAATGAAGGTGCTGACACTCTTCTCTCCCTTGTTAAGCAGGCGATGGACTGGGCATGAACTGTGAGGCTAAGACAGGACTCGGTGCTGGGCTTAGTAATGGAGAGTGAATGGGTGTGTGTCAGCTGCCACCAGAGTGACTTGTTTAGATTCAATGACTACATCACATTCAGTCAACCTGCACCAACGACTTTGGCAGCAAGACTATAAACAAGATTATAATGTAGAGGCCACCAGGCAGATGTTGTTAATTTGCTTAGCTGCAGTCTGTACAGGAAATTGCAGGTATAATAACCAAAATTTCATATCAATGAGCTTGATAGGGAATTATAGGGGTTCTCAGGGAGACTCTGGAGTTCTGCCAAACACATCACACTGCCAAGGGTCCCTGTGAAGAAAAGCAGGAGAGTAGGAGAGAAGAAAAATGAGTTTTGAGTGCCAATCCTAGAAACCCTGCTGATTCCTGCTCTTCATCCTCAGAGAGACACTGGAACTGTAATTCTCTCAATGATCCCGAGCGCATTTTGTTTTAAACTGTGATGTCTATCCTCGTACATGAAGCACAGTGTTTCTTAAAGGCATGTTGACAGGGATTTTAGTCACCTAAACCAAATCTGTGTGGTTGGTTCAAATCAGTGAATTTACAAACAGCATCTTAATATTGTTCACAGTGATATTAAGGACTTGCTGAATGACTGGGAGAATGAATAGAAAAAGGTACATCAATAGCTTCTTGGAATCTCAGTTTTTGCATGCATATACAAATACTGATGACATCGAACTTGGTAGGTTCTTAATAATATAAGAAATATTTTTCCGAGGGGGAAGGTAAGAGAGCAAGAGGTTCCTATAGCACATAGTCATGAAAATACTTTTGTGTGAAAGTGTACTCAGAAGAAGTGGCCTACTAATACCCTTAAGCTCCATCTAAGGCATTTGCTAATTATACTTAAATTTTCTGAATGACATTCAAAGGGCTCTTCCCTGAAAACGGAGCAAACTAACACTAAAGAAAGTCTAGAAGCCCAGAGCTAATTATAAATGCATTTCCTTTGATTTGATAAGATACATTTAATAAGGCAAAGGGTAATTAAAATGCAAACCCTAGAGTTAAAACTAAAATTGATAAACCTACTCAGGCTTCAGTGTTCCAACCTGATATTCTAAGGTACGTGAAGAAAATAAATTTCTAACAGGCACTTAGAGAACAGAAATTAGCGGAGGCAAATTGATGGTCCTGACCATTTTTGGTTTTAGAAAATGTTTTTGATGTTAGAAAAGTTTAGATTTTAAGAATTACAAGAAGAAGTAAACCATTTAATCCTCCTCTTTTTCCTTCTTTGTTAAGTGGGTATCTGTTACATTGTTATAAGCTCATATATAGTATAGGAACCACTTTATAGAGACAGAGATTTAATTAAGCTGAAAGGCCACTTAGAACTTGATATCCTAATGCCATATATTCTCAAATCTACTCAACACCCTTTCAGCAGTTTTAGAGGGCTACAAAATCAGCTGCTGATTAGAATTGTGTTTCCAATCCACACACAATTCTGATCTTCATGTGACTTTATAGCCTTCTAAAACTACTGGAAGAGTGATGATTAGATTCAAAAATAAGGTGGCAAGGTGGGGGTGACTGATCCATGTTACTCCCTTCTGTCTGTTACCCTGTTTCCTTTGCATTGTTGTGGCCTCCAGCATAAAGGAATAATGCAAGGGTAGCAGGCAACAGTACAGACTGTCCTGACTTACAGTGATTCAACTTGAGATGGATCTCCTTAGAAGTTTTCAACTTTACCATAATGCAAAAATGATACAGATTTGTTGTTGTTAGGTGCCGTCGAGTTAGATCCAACTCATGGTGATGCTATGTACAACAGAATTAAACACTCCCTGACACTGTGCCATGCCCGGCACTATTCTCTGCTGCTCATAGGGTTTGCAATGAAGGATTGTTTCTGGAGTGGACTGCCAGGTCCTTCTCCCATTTTTATGGTGTTGAGGATTGAACCCAGGGCCTTGCTTCAGAGAGTGGAGAGCAGCACTCTATCAACTAAGATAAACCCCAGCCCCATAGAGCTTTACTAGAGACCATAGTACAAATGTTCACAGACAGTATGGTCCTCTCTCCTGGGATGCTGAGCAGTGTCAGCTAGTCACAGCCATCATTCAACCATGAGGCTGAACAACTGATATTTCCTTGTTAAGCAAGCATAGTTGTGTTCTATGCATTTTCAATTTATGACATTTTCAACTTAAAATGGCATTAACAGGATGAAAACCAAGGAGCATCTGTAGAGAAAATCTGTTCTGGTGACTGAGTGGTGTGTTCCCTTCGCTTAGGAATCACTACTAACTCTGCTCTGACTCTGTTCAAATGGCAAAAGGATACCACTGGAGATAGGTGTTTACCCCTAGGTCTCAGGCAGTAGAAATCCCCAGTGCCATCTAGCTCTGGCACATCCTTTATGACCCCTGTGCGATTGCTCAGGAAGTGATCAAGTGGGCGGTTTGCCCTTTATTTCCCCAGTCCAGTCTTAATTCTTAGTCATGCTCCTGGCCATTTCAGAAAATCAAATCCAAAGTGATGCCCTAATATTGGCCATATTTTTATTATTTTACCCATATTAAAGTTATTTCTCATGCATATCTTATCCAATAGAAGGTCTCCAAACATACTGTTGAAACCCCCACATATCTGAACACATATGTCCCTTTTTATTCTCAGTGATGAGGCATTATGGAACTTACTCCAAAAAAGTTTCACTGTAGCCTATATAGGTTGTGGGTAATGGCTATAATCAAGTACCTTGGCAAGTGGAGATGCCAGTACCAGTAGAGTGACCAGCACCTGGATCCAGACACACACACCCACAAAATAGAACCCCACAACTTCCTTACACATAGCTAGAGGCATCTAGATCCTTAGCTTGACCTGCCTCAACAAATTGACTTGTTCTATTATACCATTTTCTCATCTTTTTCCTAGTTTGATGAACAAGCATGCCTCCCTTTAAACTATTTTCATTAAAACTCTTCCATCAATAACTTGCCTGCTGCTGTGCCACTGTGGCATCCAATCCCATAAGATCTCAGAAGCTAAGCAGGGTCAGGCCTGGTTAGTACTTGGATGGGAGACCACCAGGGAACACCAGATACTGTAGGTTTAGGAGAAGGACCCCACTGTCCACTCCCCAAATACAATCTGTCATTGAAAACCCTATGAATAGCACAGAAGTACTGACAGTAGTGTTTCACCTGTTGTATGTAGGTCTTTATCAGTCAGACACTAAATGGATGTCACATAACAACAATGAATAACTGACATACAAAAAGAGTTCTTTGAACATCCAGAATCACAAGTATCAGGAAGAGGCATAGAGTTATTTTTAAGCACAAGTTGAAAAATCTCAAATCACCATTGGCCTCAACCTGTTTCAACCAATTGTAATTGATTTGGAAGAAAGGTTCTGAGTTAAGTTGCTTAAAGTGTTTTCCAAGATGAATAAGAACCTTACAGAGACAGGTGGCCTAATAGCTTTATTGTGACAATCATTATAAGTGTCTGGTTCACTTATTACCAGAAAATAAAGAAGTCATGCCTATCCTTCCAAATAGAAATGTGGCTTTATTGACCACCGATTGGATAATTCGAGCAGTACTTATTCTGGAAGATGTGTGTGAAGATAAACATTCCCTAAATAAGTGAGTCCATGTATTCCACACCGAACTCTTCCATGGCTGTGGCTGTGTTTGTTCTGAAGTTCTGGAGTTTGTATGATTTCTGCTGTGTTGAGTGGAGGGGTAATAAAGTGGCTGTTGACAACTCTTGTCACATATTTACATTCCCATCTCTGCACTGAAGCTATATCACCAACATGTATGGCAGCTCTGCCATATGGCACACACCCGGGAAGACGGAAATACTCACTTAGCAAAGTCAGACTTTTCACACTCCACTAAAGCAAAGAGAAACAGTGCCTTCACCCTTCAGAAAAATAAATAGAAAGCTTTCCTTGCAATGAAATAGGGAGCTAGCATATGAAAGTTGACAGGAGGCCTCGGCCTTCTTTTAGAGAACTCGGGGGCAAGAAGATAGACTACAACTAAGGTTGGCCCAGAGCTAGAAGGAGAATAACTAATGTGTCCAGGGGAAAGCCTTGGGGCAAAGGGAAAAAATGAAAACCAAGATGGAAAGCTGGCTGAGCCTGTCAGCCCATCCGTGTGCTCCAGTGCATTACGATGGCTTTAGCAGGTGACTGTGCCAACTTCTTCTCCCCTTACCAGCACGACAAGCCTCCATATCCTTTCTATTTTCCCTCCTACACTCATCAACACCTGAAAAACAAAAAGTGTGTGTGTGTGTGCGTGTATTAACTCATCTGTCTTCACACTGGAAGCTTCAGGAGAGCAGATTCTCCTAGCATCCCATGGAGGAGAGGTGGCCCCTGATTACTTGTGGATAAATGAGGGGATGATATTCAGCCTTTGTTTCCCAGAGTTTTTAACCCTGTTACTTTTCCATGATGCACCTTGAAGAATCAGTGCCCCATGAAATGTGAACATAATGTCATGATGGGAGGATTCCTTGTTCAGAGCTTTTGATGGGAAATTAAGGGTTAGGAGTTTCAAGAAAATTTCTCAATGCTCTGGCATCAACTTAAGGGGAATCGGAATGGTATTACAGTTTAGAGGCTTTTCTAGTGCCACAATTGACTTCAGGGCTCTTACATCCTAGACTAGAGTGCTCAGAGAAGCAAATAAAGTTTCAGTGTTAGAGTTTTCACAAGACGTGGGCTACATGGCCTATCAGGAGCTATCTGAGGGAGAAGAAGCAAAAGGCCTTGGTGGGGGACACTTGCTCACTCTTTCTTCCCTGATGGTATGTGTACCTGAGCTGGCCAGCTTGCGGACTACACATGCTACCCAGGGACTGCAGAGTCTGGTGCTCACTGTCATTTGTACATAATTGGCTGTAGGACAGGTGAAGCCTGCTGCTGCTTTCATGAGACACACATGAGGCTGTTTCCTCCCTAGAGCTTCTCAGACTCACTGCTAGATATCAATGTCTACACCAGCAGATAAGCCCCATTCATCTGTCATGTAGTCAATTTTCTGCAAAGATAATTTAACTTCCCTGAGTGAGAACCTTTGAGAAAAAGGCAGATTTTCACTGGCAAAGGAAGACAAAAGCAGGCATCACATAGCTTTTGGGTCTTTCAGTGTCCTGAGATTTGGATCTTAACCTAGCACTGTGTAGAGAGGATGTAAGTTCAGTATCAGCCTTTGGCAAAACCATGAAATAGGCTCTGCTTATCATGATCTCTTTCTTTTCTGCTCTGTTCCTATGTTCCATTTCAGCTCTTAGCTGACTTTTATTTATTAATTTTGGTCTGATAAGTTGTTAAGTAGCTCAGCCAGGTGCAGTGGCACACACTTGTAATCCCAGCAACTCAGGAGGCAGAGGCAAGAGGATCGCAAGTTCGAAACCAGAGGCAGTCTGCTTAATTTAGTGAGACCCTGTCTCAAAAAGAAAAAAAAATGGGCTGGTGGTGTAACTCAGTGGTACAGCACTTGCAAACCATGTAAACATGAGGCCCTGGGTTCAACCCCCAGTACCACAAAAAAAAAAAAATTAGGTAGCTCAAGTAATAATACTTTCTAGAGAAAACCAGTATTTAGTTTTAAAAGGGATACGTCACGCACAATGGAAGAAAAAGGAAAGGGAGAGAAGGAGGAAGGAAACATTTTGTATGCATGCTAAAGGAATTAATTGCTGATGGCAGTTTGGCTGAAAATTTGAGACAAAGTTCCTAGCCATTTGCTGTAAGCTCTGAAGTCTGGTCCTGTGTGAATGTGATCCTAAGCAAATATCTGGGCTGTGATTCACCTCCCTCCCTCTCCACCATGACTTTACCATTTTCTTGCTGGATTATCACAACAGTCTGCAAATTATCCTCGTGCCTCCTGTATTACTCCTGTGAAGTCACTCTGACAAGGGAGACTGTTGCTTTTTTGATGAAGCACATATTTCTTTCTATGGAGCATAAAGCCCTCCACATGCCAAACTATCTCATGACTCTTGTCTCCTCACCACGTCCTCTTTCTGTCATATGAAGCAGCTAGAGCTCCCTCGAACACACCAGCAAACACACCCCTAGGCATCTTCACCACTGAGCACTTCCCAACCTCTGTTTTAGCAGATAGTCCTCAATCTCCTTGTTTATCCACATAATCTTTTCTTTCATGGTTACACTTCAAAACTATCTGGACTGTGGATACTTAGGTGGCTTCCTGCAGACAGCAGGCACTTTTAGGCCCATTGTCTTCATTCATTTTCCATCCATGGTATCTGCATAAACCAAAATATACAGAAAGTAGAAGATGCATGTTTGTTCTCATGAACTCAGTGGAATTCTAGATGACCCACTGTATAAAGAAATAGAGGGTATTGCTAGTTACTAAAGGAGATTTTTGGTCAATTTAATCAAGTATAAGAATATAAACCTTTGGTCTCATCCAAGTAGCCCATATCACAGTGCTATTTCTTTTGAACTAAAGTTAGACCTGAAGATGGATGTTGGTGTTTTGCCAATGCCTCTGTAAAGATGCTGACTCACTTTCCATTTACTTTGCTATCCCTAGACACCCACATGCGACGTGTCACTGGATTGTTAATCGTATGATGGGGTATGAAGACACCAGGCTACAAAGGGAGGTAGCCTTGAAAATCACCAATAGCCATTACTTCATGAATCACCTCAGCCTTTTCATATCATCTATCAGAATCTCAGTTATTTTATCTATTACATGGAGGTAATAGTGCCATACACAATGAATTGTCCATAACAGGTGCTCCTTACTTAGCTCCAGAAGTCTTATTGTGGTGGTTGTTGTTGTTGCTAGGTGCCATTGAGTTGCATCTGACTCATAGTGACCCTAATGTTTTCAATGGCTGATTGTTTCTGGATTGCTTCAGGAATAGATTGCCATGTCCTTCTCCCATTTTTGTGGTGCTGGGGATCGAATCCAGGTACTCAGAGATCACAGAGACCTCAAACTGGGGTAAACCCCAGCCAAGTATAGTGGTAGTACACCAAAATATGACATGGAGAAAGGTATTCTACTTGGAATGCTAGTGTCCCCTAAAGTTCAGATATTGAGCTGCTAACATGCAATGTCATGGTTAGGAGAGAGGGCCTTTGGAAGGTAATTCCTTCATGAAGGGGGTCCCCCAATGGGATGTCTTTCTAAGAAGAAGAAGTGACACCTGATACATACACCACATGAGAAGACAATGAGAGGACAGCTACCTGAAAATCAGAATGCAGCCCCTCAACAGACATTGGATCTTATACCTTGATCTTCATTTTCTTCGACTCCAAAATTATGGAAAGTACATTGCTGCTGTTTACACCACCCAGTCCATGTAGTTGTTGTTGTTAGGTGCCGTCAAGTCCGTATCCGACTCATAGTGCCCTTCATAGGGTTTTCAATGGCTGAGTTCTTCAGGATTGCCTTAGGAGTGGATTGCCAGGCCCTTCTCCCATTTTTGTGGTGCCGGGAATTGAACTCAGGTCCTCAGAGACTGCAGCGCAGCCCTCTACCCACTGAGCTAATAGCTTCCCAAATGGATTAAGACAAAAGGCCCATAGAAGTGCCAATCTGTAACAAATCATCATGCAATCTAAACAGAAAGTGCTTGCTCACTGTGTAAACTCAATGTCAAAGAATGTCTCTGTCTTCTCTCACTGACACTGTCATCCAGATACCCTTCCACACAGGAATGTGTGGGAGCTTCCCTCACTGCAACATAAGTAGGTACTGAGATAAGAGGTTGAGACTGAAGAAGACACAGTGATGCCCAGTGTTAGCTTCTGGTCAGTAGCTCAAGCAGAACTCTCCACCATCTGCACTTGACTCAAGGCCTGGCCTTTTCTTGGACCGACTGGTGATAGAGTTCAACACCAAAAGTCCTGGAGCAAAATACTGAGGGACTTGGATACCAGTCATAAATGCATGTTATCTAATTAATATTACTCTCATTATTGTTGTTGATAGGCTAACAGAGGAACTGAATCCATACATAGAAAGATCTATAGCCCCAGTTCATTTTCCCAGGGAGTTTACTGAGCTAAGAAACTTAGTGAATCTTTCTTTATTTTCGTTGATTTTTGGAGCATCTACAGCAGCTATTTATTAGGAAAGGACTAAAACTGAAAAAAAAATTGACATTGTATTTAAAGTAGTAATCTAATTTTAAACTGACAAATCATTTAAAAAGAAAATAAAGTTCTTG
Source organism: Pedetes capensis (assembly GCA_007922755.1). Taxonomy (NCBI): domain Eukaryota; kingdom Metazoa; phylum Chordata; class Mammalia; order Rodentia; family Pedetidae; genus Pedetes; species Pedetes capensis. Next base: position 45,553 of record VMDO01003349.1, on the reverse strand, counting down.
TTGCAGCCTGTCACTTAAAACTTATTACTTAAAGCGAATTTACTTAAATGTACTTAAAACAAATTTATGGAAGCATTTCTTACCAAGAAAAAACAAAAACAAAATTCAAAAAACAAAAATGATCTCCTAGAACAAAGAATTGATTAGTCTTCTCCAATTGCTTGTAATAGTATTTCCACTGCCAACATTAATCATGTTTCTAGCTGGTCCCCTGCATGAATACCAGGGAGGTCAGCATGCTTCATATTGAATGCAGAGGATTAATGCTGGATAAATATGTACAGGCTGGGATTTAGCTCAGTTGGTAGAGCACTGCACTACAGTCTCTGAGGTCCCGAGTTCAATTCCCAGCAACACAAAAATTGGAGAAGGACCTGGCAACCCACTCACAAGGCAATCCCGAAACAGCCATAGAAAACCCTGTGAGGGTCGTTATGAGTCGGATACCAACTTGATGGCACCTAACAACAACAACAACAACAAATACGTTGGTGCCAGAATATGATGAAGAATATTCAGGTTCTGGACCTACTTTGCTTCATTCTCAAGTTTAAATAGCAATTTTCAGGCTATCGAGCTTGATGATTCTAATCTAATCTGACTTCTTTGTTGATAATGCTTGAGTCAAGTTAACAGGCATTCTGAGGCCCTTAGTTTGACATGCAGAGTCCTCTAAGCTGGCTGTATTAGTCACCTGTTGTCACTGTAGCAAGAAAAACAATCCAAATAAACTTATGGGGCAGAGGTTTATTGGGAGCTCACAGTTAGAGGATCAGTCCATAATGGCAGCAGAGCAGGTATGGCAGTGGCAGTAAGGCCTGCAGCAGATATACTTCACAGCATAGTGGACCAGGAGCAGAAAGAGACCAGGGCTGTGGGTCCAGGGTGAAAACTTCTAATGCTCCACCTCCACAGAGCTACTTCTACCAAAAGCCCACTTCCTATAAAGTTCCTCAACCTCCCAGGACAGCACTATCAGCTGAGGACCAAACAACATGAACTTTGGGGGACAATTTAGGTCCAAACCATAACATTGACCTTGCTCTAGTCAATGTGTCTTATTTCTCACAATCTCTACATGCATTTTAAACTCCAAAAAATTAGTCCACTTTGTCGCTATCATTGGCTACACATGTTACCTGAAATCTTGTTTATGTAACTTTGTGTTATGCCTTCCCTGTATTTCAGTGTAGAGTTGCGGGTGGATGCTGGATCAGGCTGCTTCTGCTGAGCGGTTGAGAACTCAGTCCATTACTTGGCTTTTCAGTCCTAACACCTGCCCAACTTTAAAAGGGGACAAGAGTATTTTTCAAAAGGCTGCTGAAAGGAATATACACATGTGTTTGTGTATGAGTTTGTGTGTATACAGATGAATGTATGCATGTGTATATTTGTTAACATAAATACTATTTTTGCTAGAATTACTCTGAAGAATATGTCAGTGACATTGACCACACTGTGTTTGCCTATTGCTTAGAATATTTCTAGTATCAAGTAGAAGGTCATATCATAAAAGATGACTTATGTAAGATATATATATGCATATATGTTTATGTGTATGTATATATATGTATATACATACATATATATGTGTGTGTGTATGTGGGTGTATATATATATATATATATTTGCTACTTCCACATGTTAAATTAAACTCAGGCACCTCCACAGCTGCCCAGTATTATGTAGTAAACATTTGCTTAATGCCCACCCCCTGTACCCCATTTTTCTATTTTTGTTAGTTCCTGTACTTTATTGATGGAGATGTTTGCTTCCCTTATGAAATTTTTCTGTTGATGGAATGGAATTTAATTTTTTGGAGATTTTTTTTGCTGTCATTTATCGGAAGGCAACATCCAGATGTTTTATCAAGTATTTTACTAAGTTAAAACTACACAGTAAGTAAAAGGATGCCACAACATGAGACCCTGAGACACTGATGGAAAATTGAACCCGGATTTGAGCGTGGTGAGATTCCTTTGTCATACAGGCAGAATGCATGCATGTCAGAGGAGCAATGCCCTCAAAGGAAGGATAAAGGTCAACCAAATGGACCTCAACCTGGGTTCCATCACAATAGACCTTGGCAAGGTACCTTGCCTCTCTGTGCCTTGATTTCCTTCTTGGTTAAACAAGAATTATGACACTGGAGATATCAGAGGGCTGTTACCAAGATAAGAGGTGAAGATCCCATAATTACTTACTGAGTCCCTGTATAGAGAAAACTACATGAAACAATCCATGAGGGCAAAAGCCACTCTTGACCAGGTGTTTTCATGGTGCTGGTCCTGTGATGTATCATTTATGTCTGTCCTGTTTTTATTTTTATTCTCCTTTTATTAATGACTAGACAAAGCACACACTGGCCCTGACAATGAAGTATTAGAAATGTGTAAAATAGGACTGGTGTCTCAATGTAGTCTAGTTGGGTCTTAACTTACCCTGAACATCTAAAAACCTTGGTGCTCAGAATTCAGGATAAATTGTTAACTGCAAGCTGAGAGTATTTTTTCATTCATTTATTGGAAGAAATCACATGTTTGTTTTGGGAAAAGTACAACACAATGATTCAGTAAGACAATTGGTTTTGCCAAAGTAAAGCCACAGCCCTGTCCAAGTGAGATGAAGCCTGAGACAAGGAAGGTGGGGCTCCCTGGTGTAAGGGCTGTGCCCAGAGCAAGCCTGAGCCTGGGTATGGGGCTTGGGAGGAGCTGTATTCTGCCTGGCTTCTAGCAGCCTCCCAGAGTAAGTTAAGAGAAGTATACACCCTTGGATTTGGAGTGCAGATCTGCTCAAAAGCACCCTGTAGTGGCAATCAAGTGAGTCTCTGAAAGTGTCATGCTGGGCATGAGGAAGATAGATGCCCAGTAGGGTGGCCTGGCAGGAGGTGCAGAGCTATGTGCAAGTCCGGGATGGCTAATATGAAATAATCAATATGAAGTGTTCGTAGGTTGGAATTTTCTTTTACTCATTCCCAAACATTCACCTTAACTTCACTTCCTACATTTATGTCTTGCTGGTCTTTATAGAATGTTGAGGAGAATGTGTCCTTCCCCAGGGAGCCTGTAAAAGTAGATTCTGGTGCAGGGAAATGGCCAGCAGTCCTAGCTGAAATGAAGAGCAACAGTCAAGATGAATTTAAAGAACATACCAGTATTCTCTAGGACCTCTCAGAAACAGGAGTCAGAGTAGTCACAGAAAAGGGGGTCTTGGCTAATCGTCCCTTGGAAATTAAAGAGAAGTAGACACAATGGCACCTCACAACAACAAATGTGTCATCTGAAGATACCACACACCACGCTAAGTGAAGCCTATCCACCTTAGTCTACAGTGTTGTTATTGTTGTTGTTAGGTGCTATTGAGTTGCAGAGGAGTAACTTGGCATGGATTTGAATCAAACAAAACTATGCACATTTAACTAGGCTCTCTCTTTCCTACTCCCAGATTGAATGGTTGAAAAACTAACAGAAAAAATTCCTAGAGTATAAAAGTAATGAAAAAAAGCTAATAGTTATAAATTGTTTACACAGCAAAAGAAAAAATAAACTAGACAACTTTTACTAGTGTCCAGGGAACTGTCTCCATTAGACTGAATTGTTGGCATTTGCCTAGACATATTTAAGAGTTTTGATGAACATTAAACCCAAAATGCTTCCTCATAATCCCTCAATTAACCCAAGACCCATGTTGCTAAAGCAAACTGATCCAAACATGTTTTTGTTTGAGTTCTCATATCTCTCCATCTCTCTTTTCTTTCATTTCTTTCCCTCTAGGCAAAGAACAACAGAATGCAAATCACAAGTCAAATTTATTCAAATACCATACTTAGGAAACATAGCTGAACAAATTATTCAGAGCAGAAGCTAGGGATTCAGAGAGAGATGACAGGGTTATATGAATAAATTTCAATATGGCTTTACTTCTTTATAATATAATCTCAGTCTTAATTTCCAATGAGACTGTCAAAATGCATTAGAGCTCAGTCTCCATTACAAAAGATTTTGGTTTTTTGAACTTACTGAGTTATTTAGGGATTCATTTAACTAACCTGTTTATAGAGATTTGTAAAGACAACTGGTTTAAAGGATTAGCAATCTTTTAACTGTTTTCCTTTTAAAAGCAATCAAAGCTACCTCTTTCCATCACTATGGGTAATTGTTGAGTATATATCGTTTTATCTTGTTTAGATTATTTGACCTTTTTCTTGTCAGCTTTTATAGTTCTTCATTCCTCTAGCATTTCTTCACAGTAAGCAATCTTGGTGTATAGTAAAGGCTAATTGGCTCTTAAAAGGTTCCCATGATAAATATCTTTATGTCTCCATTTAAATTTTCTGGGCACAGAGCAGTAATGGAAGAAGTCACTTTGCACTGTCCTTCATTGGCTTCATGCTCCTCTCTCACCTTGCTCTTTCTGGGCAGCATCATTTGATTACCTCATGTCTTTTTCACCAGCCACTCCCTGTGCCTGTTCTCACCTTCTCCTTTTTTGGTAGAACAAGAATGCTCTAGATTCACAAGACAGTCACTGATCCTGTTTTGATCTTCTCCACCAGAGTTCAAATAAACCAACAATAGAAAAAAAAAGTCAATAAAAAGGAAAGAGATTTTTTTAAAGAGCACACAAGTAAGCTGGCAACTCACTCTCTGTCCAGTGCCAGTGGCAAATAGAATGAGGGCAAAGAGTGAAGGAAGTGACTTTTCTTTCTTTATTGCCTAAATTATCTCACATAATGAGTGGAATAAGGAAGTCAATGCATTCAACTCTGATGACTTTATCATTTCCTTGGATGATCAAACTATGTATTTTACCACTTTGTATTTTCCATATTTTCTATCTGAATTAACATATATAAATATATTAATTTCCAGCAGTCTCAAATATCTCAAGTATCTTACACTGTCTATTCTTAACAAATTTGAGTATTCTGTATGTAACCAATTGTTTGTGGTGATGGGGCTCAAACTAAAGGTCTTGTACATGCTAAGCAGGTACTCTACCACTGAGGTACATCCTCAGCCCAAGAATCTTTTTAAAATACATACTATAAACATATTCTTACAGATAATTCATTAGATAGTCTTTGTCAGGTAGATTTTACTGTATATGTCTCCTAGGCAAATACAGAGACCCATGGGGTTTAAATAACTTTTCCAAGGCCATACCTCTTTAAATGTGTAGAACTAGAATTTAAAAGCCTCATTTGTGTGGCTTTAAATTTTAACTTTTGCACAAGATTATGCAGAATAATAATGGAACTGATAACCAGCACACATACTTTTTAATCTCTCTTTCAGAAACACCTCCATGGAATTATCTAGTTCTAGTCCCCTGCCTTTGCTCTTGTACTGCCTTTGGAAAGGGCACTTATGACTTTCAGAATGCCGTGTAACAATCTTACTGGGACCTCATTTGGGTGTTTTTGTATCACCATGTGTGCATCTCTTGGAAAACTACTACTTAAAACATGAAACTCACAGTTGTTGGTATAAAGGTTGGAGCAGATAATTCCTTCTGGAGTTTAATCACAGAACTAATTACATGACTACAAAGTTGAGTGTGTGTTTCTCAATGTAAGAAAAGGATAGGCAACCCACCATGTTGCCATTTGCCTCAGTTGTTAACAAAACTATGCATTTTGTAGATGCCTATTTCACTGAATTAGGTGACTTCACCTATATTCAGTTGTCACATACTTCAGTATGCCTTGGTCTTCTGTCTTCCATTGTCTTATTTCTCTTAAATTTATTGCAGCTAGCCGGTGGTAGTTCAATGAAATAAATGAAGCAGGTGGGCTACTATAGTTTCAGAATCCTGTGCTACCTGGTGACCTCTTGTTTATGGTGGGAAGAGTTGTATTGAAATTAAGAGTCATAATTCAGTTATCAATGTAAGTGCCCAAAATCTTTAGCAGAACTGTAAGAGGTGAAAGTGCTATGTGGATCCATATGAGAAGACAAAATCACAAAACAAAGATAAGCAGAAGGCAGAGAAGGATGTTGGAACTGACTCTTCCATCAGCTGGGTTATCTGGAGTCAGGAGAGGGACCAGTGCATAGTTTTTTGCTAGAAGGATGGCATAAGTTCTCTTTGCTATGCTTGGTCATACTTTTGAGGCACTTGTACCTGTTTTGTTGTTGCTATTGTTGTTTATTATTGTTTTGTTTTTGAGACCAGTTCTCAGTAGGTAGCCCAGGTTGGTCTCAGACTCAAACTTATGATCCTTCTGGCTAAGCCTCTCAAGTTCTGGAATTATAGGCATGCTCCAGCCTGCCTGGCTGCACCTGTGCTCTTTTAGCTAGAAAAGACTGTGTTGTTGTTGTTGTTAGGTGCCATCAAGTCAGTGTTCTACTCATAGTGACCCTACATACAACAGATGAAGCACTATTGTCAGTGCTTCTCTACTATTCATAGGGTTTTCAATGGCTGATTATTTTGGGGGAGTGGGTTTCCAGGCCCTTCTCCCAAGCCTATAGTACCTGGCATTCCCAGGCGGTCTCCCATCCAAGGACTAACCAGGTCCAACCCTGCTTAGCTTCTGAAATCTGATGGGACTGGATGAATACCATAGTGGTAGGGCTTCAGGCCAGAAGAGACTGTTAACTGACCTTATCTGTGAACAATCAAAGCATTTTTATTGCTGAGGGTGTTTCCATTCCTTTTTTTAAAAATCAAGGGTATGCAGATCCTCCTTTGTAGCTATTTGCATCTCCACTACTTGTGAAAGTCAGGAATGTCTTGCTTCTAGTCCCAAAGCAGCTGAACCAGAATCTCCATTGTGTGAATAGTTAATTGACTCATTAAATATATACATATATGTCTTGCTTTTGACAAAACATAACTGGTCCTACTGTGAAAAACATTGAAGAAAAAGCATGATTTTTGAAAGCTAAAGAAATAACCTGTGAGATAATTAAAATTACTGAGGATTATGTGAAGTGACAAATGAATTAAATATAAATTATTTCTGCTACTCATAAACAATCAACATTAAGAAAAAATTTGCATAACTTTTGAGTGGTATTTGGAAAGGACAGAGAATTATATTAATATTTCAGCACACAGTCTTTTTGCCCAACTTGTAGCAACGTATTCTTTAGAGCAAAGCATTTTAACAGGTTTTCAAACTCCTTATTTGTATTTATCTCAACTTAAACATTAGAGGACAGTAGGACGGAAAGTGGTTATTTTTTGTTTTCCATCCCAGCTCTGTTTCTTTTAATACACCCATACAGAATTTGGCTCCACTGAAATGAGATTTTAGAAAAAGATGTGTGGTCTTCCTCTAGCTGTTAGCACTGCATTGACAAAGTTGAGCTGCTTTGTATATCAATATATAGCTTCTGATCCCTTCTCTGCGCCTGGGGTTATGGGAGGCCCTGGGATAATGGGAAATGCACAATAAATGGGTTCTATGCTCAGAACTTGAAGTCAGGCTGGAGAGAGTACCAAATACTCACATGTGAACATGTTGGGGATTTGTGTGACTATTCTCATTCACCAAGGAAGTATGCATTTGTTTATTGCAGCAATTAAATTGTTCTGGCAGGCCTGGGATTATATACAGATTCTGTCACTTCTTTGCTACTTGTTATGGTTTGAATACAAAGCATCCTTCAAAGGTCATGTGCTTTAAAATCTGGTCCCCAGCTGGTGGCACTGTTTGTAAATGTCATAGAATTTGGTGGCAGGTCTTAGCTTTCCTAAAGTGATATCACTGTTGGTCGGCCTTTGGGGATCTTAATCCTAGACCCACAGCCCAGCTCCCTCTGTTCCTGGTCTGCCATGCCATGAGGTCTTCAGCTACAGGCTGGGCTACCAGTGCTGCCATGCCTGCCCTGCTACCATTATGGACTGATCTTCTAACTGGGAGCTTCCAATACACTTCTTCCCCCATAAATTTGTTTCAGTTGTTTTTTTCTGCTACAGGAAGAACAGCTGAGTTATGTACTATTTAAACTTCTCTAAGCACAGATTCATGTACCCAGAACTATTCTGGAGTACTTATTCAAGTGTCAAGCATCAGGAAAGATCCTGAAGATTTAATTATGAACAAAAGAGCTACATAAACTATCTCCAAAGGATGTAATACTGTGGGGGAGAAAGTCATTAACTGAAGATTGCTCTCGATGTTATGTGCCATTGAGTCCTGTCCAACTCATAGTAACCCTCATAGGGTTTTCAATGGCTGATTGTTTTTGTGAATGGGCTGCCAGATTCTTCTCACATTTTTGCAGTGTTAGGGATTGAACCCATGGCCTCAGAGAGGGTAGAGCACATGCTACCAACTGAGCTAAACTCCAGCCCAACTGAATATGAGTTTCCTTAAAATGCTTCTATTGCATATTTGTGATGAGTGAGAGGAATGGGGTACCTAGTATGGCAGTGGTTGTCAGGAACAATCACCATGTCTACATTATAGGATTGAAGTGAAAGTGAGGAGGAATGATGTGTGGAAAGTGTTTAGCAGAGTGCCTGGTACAATAAATGATAGATGCATATTCACTATTTAATGTTGGCAAGGATACTTAATCCTCTCCCATTAAAGCCTCTGTTTTGAAAACAAGCAGAAACACCATTCTTCACTCACCAACAGGTTATTATTGCCCCTGATTCTCATGCAGAACTTCTCTGTGTATATACAATGCTAATTAATATCTTCAATTCAATTCAGGTTCAAATGAAATGACTTCTAAGACAAAAAACTGAGACATGGTAAGGGACCTCTCACTCAATGCCTGGGTACTGGCCATTTACAAAGTGAGCTCTCATCATTTGCTAACTGCCTACTGCTTCTGTGGAAAGACTCAAGTGAGACACAAGCGCCATCCTTGAGTCCATATGGCATCCCTGTTCCATTCTGGATCCTTCACCCAGTCAGCAGCTCATCTGTCAGGAGTGGACCTGCAGATGGGGCAGCCAGGCAAAGTATGGTGAACCAAGGATGGGAAAGGCACCTGCCACAGTGGTACGGCTGCAGGCACATATATAGTAGCTTCTTGAAAAATATTTTCTCTCTTTCTTATTGTCTAAAATTTACCTCATTTCTCTATAACTAACCTACAATGGTCATTAAAACAAACTTCTATAAAATAACCCAGATTAAACTTCCAGATCTTCCACTAAACAACGTATGTGTGTGTGTGTGTGTGTATGTATGTGTATATATATATGTATATATATACATATATATACATATATACATATGTATATATATACATATACATATATATACATATATATACACACATACACACACACATATATATATGTACATGTATATGTATATATATATGTATATATGTATATATATGTACATATATATGTACATATGTACATATATACATATATGTATATATGTATATATGTATATATGTACATATATATACATATGTACATATGCATATACATACATATGCATGTACATGTGTACATATATACATATATACATATACATATATATACACACACACACACACACACACACACACACATATATGTATTCCCATATATGAAAAGGAAGAGAAATAAAGTACTTGAGAAATAAAGAGAAATAAAGTTTTATGCAGAGGCAAAATTGTATCCAACATGATAATGTATATGTGGTGTAGTTGAGAACACCTATGCTTTACTAGAACACTTGAAATATTTATGAAAATCTACCCGGTATAATATCACAAAAGAGACCTTAATACATTCCAAAGAATTAAATACATACAAACATGTGTCCTCTGACTATATGTTATATATATATCTGGGATTTGACTCAGTTGGTAGAGCGCTGCACTGCAGTCTCTGAGGTCCTGAGTTCAATTCCCAGCACTGCAAAAATGGGAGAAGGGCCTGGCAATCCACTCCCAAGGCAATCCTGAAATAGTCAGCTATTGAAAACCCAATGAGGGTCGCTATAAGTTGGATACCGACTCGATGGCACCTAACAACAACAATATATATATATGTATAATAAATTTTATAAATTATTCATCTGGAGCCTCAACTCAGTCATAATACACTGTAAGTTAAAGAAGTTAAACCACATGTAAATGACTCCACATGAAAGCTTAAACCATTGTTAAGAAGGAAATACGAAATTTGGTTACATTAAATAGGAAAGCATGAACCTAAATGACAGATGTCAGACCCAGAATTCTGTTCCTGCAATGTGATAGCAAACATATCCTGCAGGATCTTCTTATTTTTGAGAGAAAAACATATTCATTTGAAACAATTAGCAAATAGTGAAATATATGTTGATCACAACCCATTAGTTACAATCCCTTGAGTGCCAAAGATGGTAGAAGCTGTGATATGAGGCACTTTACATAAACCTATCTTAAATATGGAAACCCTATCATTTTGAACCCAGGGCCTCACGCTTGTGTGCTTTGCTAGTGCTGGACCACTGAACTGCACTTCCAGCTGCCCCGCCCCACCTTTTTTTTGAGCTGGGTTCTCACCAAATTACATAGACACCTCTGGTCTCAAATTTGCAGTCTTCCTGTCTCCACCTCCGGAGCCAATGTGATTATAGGCCTGTGCCACCGCACCCAGAGGTAAAGCCCTATTATTTTTGCAGTAAGTAAATAAAAGTGCTAGTAAATGCTGTGAGGGCTGGGGTTTAGCTCAGTTGGTAGAGTGTTGCACTGTGTTCTCTGAGGCCCTGGGTTTGATCCCTGGCACTGCAAAAATGTGAGAAAGATAGGGCAATCCACTCCCAAAGCATTCCAGAAACAATCAGCCATTGAAAACCCTATGAGGGTCACTGTGAGTTGGACCTGATTTGATGACACCACCACCACCACCAACAACAAGTAAATGCTAGCAAATGGTGGGGGTGCTCACCAGTTTTGCTCTGGTGTCATAACGTATTGCCTTTCACTGTGCTGCAGTGCCAAAGTGCTGTCACGAAAGGTACATGAGTCATTACAGAGCAGAATCCATCATGGCTAGCAAGAAAAGTTTCCTGGAGCAGAGAGGCTGTGGTGAGCCTCCAAAGATGGCTGGAAGTTGCAGAGTTAGGAATGGCATTCAAAGCAAATGATATAGCTGGCCTGTAGAATTTCAAGACCTAGGCTTTCCTGTCTGCAAATCTAATACAGATGTTTGCTTCAGGATGAGGATGGGAGAGTAAAGCAGGTTCTAGGAATGCAGATGGAAAGCCACAGGGGAGGCAGGAGCTATACAAACACAAAGAACTGTGGTTATTACCCCAGCTTTAATGTTTGCCAAATGCTTTCTGTCCCTGACCAGGAAGGTGCTATAGGAAGGCAGAGGGCCATTGAGATCCTTGGCATGGAAATGTGGAGCTGGAGCTGGGATGCCTGCAGCTTCAATGAGGGTGTGCCCACAGAAGGTATCAAACCAAAGGGAACAACTAACTTTGCAGCTGGTCTGCAGGAGTATATTTGAGAAGCTGACATTTCAAAATACATACCTAATTTTACTTCAAGAAAATGCCAAAATCTGAGGAACGTTAAGAACACTTTAAAAGGGAAAAAAAATGACAGTCTTCCCACTGTCAAATATCCTGTTTCCCTTGAAAAGAAACATGAGCTCAACATCCAAATTTCACATATAGGAATTAAGCAAGAATCAGTGGAGCACTAAATAGTGTGAGCTCGGATTTGTGGGGAAGAATGATGATGATAAAGTATTTTGAGATCTGAGTTTTTTTATAGTCTGCCCAGGCGCCTCTCTCTCTCTCTCTCTCTCTCTCTCTCTCTCTCACATGCAAACACACATATACACACACACACAGACACACACACAGACACACACACACTCACTCCTTCCAAATAACCTTTTCCCAGCACATCTCCTTATCTCAATTTTACAGCTTAAATTGGAGGATGGACAGGGAGGTCCTTGACTTCATATGGCTATTATGCGAAGATCTTAAAAAACTGTGATTTTAATTGCATTAATGGAGACACATGATTAAAGAATTTAGGTCAGGGAGCTGGGAATTGCACTCTCCAACCTCAGTAGGAGGACTTCATGTGCTCTTCTTTCCTTACATCTCTAGCATTCTCTGCCCACCCCCGCTCAGTTGATGTAGTCAGAACACAGCAGAAGCACAGAGCAACTACACTGCCCACAACTGGAAAGCTACTAAGAGCCTGCATGAAAAGCTGCTTTCCCTGCATGAAAGCTGCCTTCCCTCCAAGGTGCAGAGCAGAGCAAATGTTCCTAGTACTTGGGCCCAGCCTACCCATTTACTTGGTTATCTTAGTCCTCCTGGCCACTCTTCCCTTCTGTAGTGACCCCTTTCATCATGAGGCATGTTTTTCTCTTGGGTCATTCATTTGAGGATGCAGCTAGGTCCTAATGATCTCAGCCCACAAAAGAAATAACAAAGTGCATGCAAACAGCAAACCTGACCTACATTCTGCATCCCCCTGCTGCTCTTGTCCTTTTCTTTGCTTCCCTGACACCATGCCTTCATCACTTTCCTGCCCCTAACTCTCTCCCTTAGCTTTTTCCTGGCTGTGTGATTTCTGTTTATAATTCTTAGAGGCCACAGTATTGTGCTATGTGTCCCATCTCCTCATTGCCCAAAGGATGATCTTTTCCTAGTTAGACCCACAGTTGTAATGATCCTCCATATGCTGAGGGACTCCCATATCAGAGTGTCCAACTGTCCAGCAAATCCACTTTGCAGATCTGGCTCGACAACTTCCTGGACACCTAATAGGAGACTCAAACTGTATATAGCTAAAATAAATATTGTTCACTCCACTGTTGCTCACCATTACTATCTCACTAATTGGCATACAGTGGTATGGAGATCCTCCCTCCGTGTTCAGTCTTGGGAGTTGCGGATTCCACCTTTCCACCCATACTCTAGAGACAACCTACAGTCTTCCCCTTAACTTTATCCCAATAGGAGCGTGTTTTAACATCTTAATGCTCTTGCCCAACCCGTAGCATGTCTTTCTTAGCCACAGCTATGCTGTTCTAATGGCTGTCAGTTCTTCCATCCCTGTTTAGACTGCTGTACTTTCTCCTGAAGCTGGTATACTTGTTCTAAGAGGCAAAATGGACCCCACCTCTCCCACATCCTGTGGGCCCTTTGTTCATATTTAAATGGAGTTCAAATACCAAATGCCCTTCCAGATCCCACAAGATGTCTAGGGGTTATGTGGCTACCTTATTCTCCACTGTTCTCTCTGCCATCAGCACTTGCTTCCAGCTGCCTGTGTTGGACTTTTTCTTCCTTTTCTTTTGTTTTCTTTTTTCTTTCTTTCTTTCTTTCTTTCTTTCTTTCTTTCTTTCTTTCTTTCTTTCTTTTTTTGTACTATGAGGTTGAACTCAGAACCTCACAGATGCTAGGCAAGTGTCCTACCACAGAACTGTAACCCAACCCCTTTTTATTCATAGGTTTTATTTTGAGACAGTATGTTGCTAAGTTGTACAGGCTTCTTCTAGCACCTCACTTGTGATTTCTGCCTAAGCCTAACCAGTCATTGGGCCTATAGGCATGTTCCATGGTGTCCAACTTCAACTGACTTTTATTTGTCCTTGGGCACATTCATTTCTCCCCCGTCAGCGTCTCTGCATTTAAAGCTGCTTCTGAGTGAAACTCACATCCTCAGATCCCCTCTATGGTTTTCTGTACTTAACAGTCAAGTGTCACCTCAAATGTCACCTTCCAGAGAAAAAAGCCTCCAGAGAAAAAGCATGCCCTCCTCCACATCCCAAGACATTGTCTTACACATGTACTAGTAGTTGAATTTTTGGTATCAGACATATCATAACCTCAGATGATTTGTTCATTTTGAGGATGTTTGTTGCCTTTTTCCCTTTCCAGTAGAACATGAATTTCTCAAACTCACAGGCTGTGTTTTGATGGTCACCCTCTCCCCTAAAAAATTGCCCTGGGTTGAAAACATACCCGCAGAATAAGGACTAACTGGCTGTCACCTCAAAAACAGCCTTAAAGAGGAGCAGAGGGGAAGATTTATTAGATACAATCTTTATTATAAATTCGGAAGGAAATGATATAAACCCATGTAAAGGAAAACAGTGATCAGTACAAGACTATGCAATTTAGCACTAAGGTACATGAAATGTATGGTAAGCTCTATAAGAATATGCTTATCTGTTGGAAATCAAAATGGAGTAAATCTTGGCTACTATGATTACTAGGGGGCTGGGATTTAGCTCAGTTGGTAGAGCACTGCGCTGCAGTCTCTGAGGTCCTGAGTTCAATTCCCAGCACCGCAAAAATGGGAGAAGGGCCTGGCAATCCACTCCCAAGGCAATCCCAAAACAGTCAGTCATTGAAAACCCTATGAGGGTCGCTATGAGTTGGATACCGACTCGACAGCACACAACAACAACAACATGATTACTAGAGAATTATAGCAATTATCTGTCTCTCTCTACTACAACATAAAGGTATTATATGCCTTAGTATGCTCAAGGAGAAATTCAATAAAAATTGGTCACCATGGAGAAAAGCAGGAGTATTTCAAGAAGAGAAATTTGACTTTGAACCTTAGCCTAGCCATGTACCAACTCTAACAGTTTTCCTTATTTCTCAGTTCCTCACTTTTCATATTTTGCAAAATGGCTTTTAGGATTAAGTGAGATGGCATACAAATATCCAGTCCTTACATCATGTTGTTGTTGTTGTTAGGTGCCGTCCAGTCGAGTCTGACTCATAGCGCCCCTATGTACAGCAAATCGAAACACTTGCCGATGCTGTGCCAGGCAAATGATCTTATTTATGTTTAAGCCGGTTGTTGCAGGCACTGTGTCAATCTACCTGGTGGTGGGTTTTTCTCTTTTGCATTGACCTGCCACTCTCCCAAACATGAAGTCTTTCTCTAGGGATTGATCTCTCCTGACTACATGTCCAAAATAGGTAAGACACAGTCTGGCCATTCTTGCTTCCAAGGAGCACTCTGGTTGCACTTCTTCTAGGACAGATTTGTTGGTTCTTTTGGCAGTCCATGGTATATTCAATAGATGTCTCCAGCACCACAATTCAAAAACATCAATTCTTTTTCTGTCTCTCTTGTTCAATGTCCAGCTTTCACAACCATATGATGCAACTGAAAATACCATGGCATGAGTCAGACGTACCTTTGTCTTCAATGTGACATCTTTGCTTTTCAATACTCTAAAGAGATCTTTTGTCACAGCTTTTCCTAGGGCAATGGGTCTTTTGATTTCTTGACTGCTGCTTCAACGGGTGTTGATTATAGGGCGTTGATTATAGAGCTAAGCAAAGCAAAATCTTGGACAACCTGGATCTTTTCTCCATTTATTGTGAAGTTGCATACTGACCCAGTCGTAAGGGTTTTTGTTTTGTTGATGTTTAGTCGCAACCCATATCGAAGGCTATGATCTTTGATCTTCATCAGTAAATGTTTTAAATCCTCTTCACTTTCCGCAAGCAGAGTTGTGTCATCTGCATAACACAGGTTGTTAATGAGTCTTCCTCCAATATTGATGCCACATTCTTCCTCATAAAGTCCAGCTTCTTGGATTATTTGCTCAGCATATAAATTGAAGAGATAGGGTGAAAGTATACAGCCTTGATGCATACCTTTCTCATCTTTAAACCAGGCAGTGTTTCTTTGTTCTATTCAAACAACTGCTTCCTGGTTCACGTACAGATTTCTCATGAGCACAATTAGGTGTTCTGGTATTCCCATTTTCTGAAGTGTTATCCATAATTTATTATGATCCACACAATCAAATGCCTTTACATAGTCAATAAAACATAGTTAGACATCTTTCTGATATTCTCTGCTTTCAGCTAATATCCACCTGATATCAGCAATGATGTCCCTGGTTCCCCGCCCTGTTCTGAATCCCGCTTGATTTTCTGGTAATTCCCTATCTATATACTGCTGCAGTCACTTCTGAATGATTTTTAGTAGAATTTTGCTTGTGTGCGCTATTAATGATATTGTCCGATTGTTTGCACATTCAGTTGGATCGCCTTTTTGGGGAATAGATACAAATATGGATCTCTTCCAGTCAGTTGGCCAAGTAGCTGTTTTCCAAATCTGTTGGCACAAACATGTTAACACCTCCAGTGCCGCATCTGTTTGTTGAAGCATCTCTATTGGTATCCCATCAATTCCTGGAGCCTTGTGTTTTGCCAGTTCTTTCAAGGCAGCTTCCATTTTGTCCTTCAACACCATTGGTTCCTCTTCATATGCAACCTCTTGGAATGGTTGGTCGTCTACCAATTCTTTCTTGTATAATGACTCTGTGTATTCTTTCCAACTTCCCTTACACCATAGCTAGTGTTAATATACTATAGCTAACAACACACAGTGGCATTTAGCTCAGTTGGTAGAGCCCTTGCCATACATGCTCTGAGGCCCTGAGTTTGATCCTCAGCATGACAAAAATGGGAGAAGGAGCTGGCATTCCACATCTGAAATAATCCCCAAACAATCAGCCATTGAAAACCCTATGAATAGCCGAGAAACACTGACATAGTTCTGGGCATAGCAGTGTATAGGAATGTTTTGTATTGTTATACATAAGGTTGCTTTGAGTTGGACCCGACTTCACAGCACCTAACAACAAACAACAACAATAATAACATATAGAAGAATATCCTTTGTAGAAAATTTATACAAAGTATCTATTAATTCAAATAGTAATTCAATAATAGGACAAGAGTTCTGGATCTATAAAGCAAATCAATTTTGTCTAGAATGACAGCAAACCATTTTTAAGAAAAAAAGTACACTAAATATAAGACAAACAAATATGGTAATCCACAGCCTCATGCAAATTCTGATTTATGTGTAGTCCTCAGGGAAGGAGTTTCTACAACCAAGTTATTAGGAAAGCTGTGTTTAAATTGTAACCTCTGTGACCATTGCTTGTCCCTGTACATCCCATAGGAGACCTCATGCCATCTGCATGTCTGCTCAACAGTATCTCCATGGGTACTACATAGGAAGCTGCAGCTGCCATCAGTAGCAGAATTCCAGGCCTGGATGCAGAAAACTCTTTTAAGAATGGAGTTCTCAGAGCAACCTGCACCAGCACATTGTCAGATCTCACAAAGGAGGCCACACCCATCTTAATAATAAGTTAGGAAAAATCCAAAGGAGATGAAGATTGATGTCTGCACAGAAGTATGTCCCAAGGATATTTATAGCAACTTTATTCATAATTAACCAGACTTGGAAGCCACCATGATGTCCTTCAGTATGTGAATAGATGAATGAGCTATGGTTCATCCAGATAATGGAATATTTTCAGCACACAAAAAAAATGAATGATCAAACTGTGAGGAGAAATAGAGGAACCATAAATGCACATCACAACCTTAAAGAAGCTAATCTGAAAAGGCTACATACTGCATGATGCCAACTATATGACTTTCTGCAAAAGACAAAACTATTGAGTGAGTAAAAAGATCAGTGGCTGCAAGGGAGAAATGTAGAGTGTAGCATGGGATTTTTAGGACGGTGAAATTACTCTGTTTGATGCCATGGGGTGGATGTATGCCATTAGACATTTATCTAAGCTCAGAGAATGCACAGCTCCAAAAGTGACCTTTAGTATAGTCTGTGACCTCTGAGTCACAATAATGTGTCAATGTAGGTTCATCAGTTGTATAAATGTGCCACTTCAATGGTGGATGTTGGTAATAGAGGAGGCTATGCATTTGAGAGAGTCTGGGCTATATGGGTGACTTTAGTGCTTTATACTCAATTTTGTTGTGAACCTAAAACTGCTTTTAAAATAAAGTCTATTTTTAAAAAATTAGCAGGAGCTATTTTTCCTATGGTATTAGAGGAAGCAAGCTTTCCATACAGGATAATGCAAATGCAAAGTGAGCTTGCTTTGTGTCATTCTGAGATGGAAAGTTGTTTCTATCCCTCAGGATTTAAGCAGAGTAAGAAGTGTCTACAATGTCAATAATAACTGAGGTCAGCACTGCTTCTGCATAGAACAACATCCAACAGTAGCTGGGTAAATACAAACACTCTGAACCCCCACGGTTCCATACCTAGGGATAGGTCATATAGATATTCTCATGCCGGGATAAATTCACAATGTTCATGTCTTTGCTGTTTCCAACGTGAAAACATAGTTTATATCAACTTGCTGTTGTCAGGTGCTATCGAGTCACGTCCGACTCATCGCAGCCCTCATAGGGTTTTCAATGGCAGATTGTTTTGGGATTGCCTTAGAAGTGGGTTGCCACGTCCTTCTCCCATTTTTGCGGTGCTGGGAATCGAACTCGGGACCTCAAAGACTGCAGAGCGGCACTCTACCAACTGAGCTAAATCCCAGCTTATATCAACTTGGTTGTCCAAAAATCAAGGATTGTTAAATTAATGATAGTAAGATCACATAATAGGATTTTAAGCGGCTATTTTAAAAATGAGGAAGATGTACACGTAAAAATAAGAAAGGTGTATTTTTGTTTTTGAATATCTATTCCTTTACATTTACAGTTATGTGTCATGACAGGGACATGTTCTAAGAAATGCACTGTCATGCAACATCACAAAGTATGCTCACATACACCTAAAAATCCTAGGCTACATGGTATGGATTGCCATATGTGTGGTCTGCCTTTGACTAAAATATTACATACCACATAACTAGGTATGTATGTGACTACTTTTGCTTAGTTAGAGAAAAATGTGGAAAAACATGCAAAAATACTAAAAATTTTTTCCTTCAAAATCTTTTCTGTGGAGCTGAAGAGAGAGTAGGAAAAGTAGAGGGAAAATGAAGAATTGAACTTTCATCATTATATACTTTTCTAATATCTGCTCTTTATAAAAGCATATAGTGCCTTTTTAAATTGTGTAAATTACATGTGCTCTAAGAAGTGAATACAGTCTTTCTCAGCCTTTTTCTTATCTTCATGATGCCTTTAATTGAAAGGATTATAAGGCTCCTGAAGGATATATATAGTTGTTGTTGTTAGGTGCCATCTGGTGGGTTTCTGACTAAAGCGACCCTATGTACAATAGGCAAAACACTATTGTCAGCGCTGCTCTGCTGTTCATAGGGTTTTCAATGGTGGATTGATTTTTAGGAGTGGGTGGCTGGGTCCTTCTCCCAAACCTACAGCACCTGGTGTTCCCAGGTGGTCTCTCATCCAAGTACTAACCAGGCTCGATGCTGCTTAGCTTCCAAGATCTGATGGAATTGGATGCCACAGTGCTACCACTGCAGGTATACATACACACATACATATAAATATATCCATATTTACACATATACATATGTACACACACATATATGTGTACATATCTATCAAAAATATATAGTTATATATAGTTTTTATTTTTAATTATTTATACATAATTAAGGTATGAATAGCATGTGTATGAAATATGAGGAAAAATAGAGTGAATGTTTAAATTGAAAAAAATTGCTACAATAAAAGACACATTACTATTAATCCCCCTCAATATGCTTCCTTTGGCTTCACACACACTTATTCTATGGTTATTGTCATGTTCTGAAGCTGTTCTGGAAGTCCTCTCTACTGAGGGCCTTTAGTTGCACTGTTGTGGTTGTCTTGATGCTCTGAATCAATTCAAAATGTTTACCTTTCACGGTCATTTTGAGTTTGAGGAAAAGCCAGAAGTCACATAATGCCAGATGAGGTAAATATCATGGATGAGAACACACCATGTTATTTTTCTTTGACCAAAATTGCTTTACTAGACATGACATGTGACATGGAGCATTGTCATGATAGAGAAATAAACTAAAGACACTCACAAAAGAGGACTTCCAGAACTGTTTCAGAAGGTGGCAAGAATGATGGGATATGTGTGTTCAAGACGGGGGAATATTTTGATGGGGATTAATGGAAATGTCTTTACTATAAATATTTTTCAATTTAAATATCTATCATATTTTTGTCATATTTCATATATAGTTTATGTATGCTTTTATATGTAGTGTAGGTAACTGGATTAGTTAAATCCTATCAAAATATATAATTATATCTGTACTAAGAGCATCGGTCCTCATTAACAAAATTCTGTCAGCATAGGATTAGTGATGTTGCCAAAATGAGTAAAAAATAAGTAGAAATTGTGAAATAGCATTCCTAGGAATGAGCATCAGCTCCTCAAATTGCAAAGTGACAATGAATGTGATCCAAAGGCTGACTGCCTACTGACTCAGCCAGGAGGCCCATTTGAATCAGGCTATACATCATATTTGCACATAGGTGGGTATGAGAATTTTCCTTTCATCATTCATATAACTAGCTCATAAGTGCCTTCATTTCCTGGAATTAAAAAAAGTTCAATTTGTAGGTGCTATGCTTTCTGATCACTATAAAATTTCCACAAAAAAATTTTCCAGTGTTTCTGGTGACTTGCATGATCATTTTTAAGATGGCTTTTCCCCTTTTCAGTTTGCAGAAATTATTAGCATCTCCTCCTCACATAATTTTTCCTTACAATTCCTCAGTCTGCATCTACTATGCTCCTGTTTCTTTCTCTTAAGGAAAAGGTGACTCCCACACAAAACTTTAATTACACAGAAGGCTAATCCCCTTCACTAAGCAAATCATCACTTCTGGGGTGGAAGAAGGTGTCCATGATGTGAACAGCCACCTTCTTAGTTAGCTCCATGATGAGCTGGAGATTTCCTATCACATTAGCATCCAAAGCCTTGGCACTAACTATTCAGAGGCAGCTTTATGGCTATTAACAATGATTTTCTTCAGCTTCTTTTTCCTGAGAGACTTTCATTTTAATCCTTCACACTTACTCTAAAGCTATAAAATCTAAATCTTACTTTTATTCAAATACAAGGAACAGCCTCACACCCTCAAAACCTCAGGAGAAATTTGTTTACAGGTGTCAATATTTCCATTTAAATACAGGAAATGAGTTGAAGAAAATAAATCAATAGTCTCTTCCCTACCACTTCTCTGGAGGCATGAAGCCTGACTCATGGAAGTAGCTTAATTCATTTTTCATTACTTTCTTAAGCTGAAGAGCAAAAAAGGCTGGACCATCTGGGTCATTTGTAGATGCTCACACCAGAGTGAATATCTTGTTAACAACAGGCAAGATTAGATATTGACATGGAAGGGCATACTTATAAAAAGACATTATGCAACCACAAACTGCCACCCAACTAATGCCAAACTTCATAACAAAAATATTGCTATTACATCCAACTTTATATTATACACATATGCACACATACACACAAAGTGCATGCCCTAAGGTCATAACATCCTGGTGTTGTAGTTTGGATGAACATGTAAAAATCACAAAAATTTCTTACCACGCACAGGAAACCCTTATCAGGTCTTTTTTTCTGAATGCCTCCATTTACCTAGGACTCAATGCTTCATTAATTATCATTTCAAAGATTTTCCTTATTCTGAGCTAACAGTTACTTCCCAGTAATTTCTATTCTTGTTTCTATTTCTGCCTCTGGGAATAATATAAAAAGCTCCATTTTCCTCATTATAGATTCCCAATAAAGAGCTCAATTATGTTAAATGAATGACAGCTGACACTCACATGTTTCATTTCACCTGATTTCATGATAGGTGGCATCTTTCCATTTCCACACTAGTATGGATGATTGTTTTGAGACTAAAAGCTGTAATTTTCCCTAATTTTTCTCAATATGAATTTTTAACCCAATACTTCCAGCTGATTTTGGGGAACAAGTTTGTTTATCTCACTGATTATTCCTCCCTCCAAGTTTCACTTGTGAAAAATTTACAACTGTGGTACCATCCCTGAGCCAATTCCAAAATAGAGCCTCAGAACAAGACCTGAGATGATGGTGTGGTTCTGTCTAGAGGACACTTTTCTGAGGGAAGAACTCACTAAGCCATTTGTAGTACTTGGTGGGCAGCAACTTTGAGTCCATCAGTGTTCCTACCTAGTACATGTCTTCAGTTTGTCTATCAGGAGATCTCAGAGCATATTAATCTGGAATGATCTGTTATATTGTTTAAACCTATTATTTTGAAATAATTCCACACATTTGCAAAAATAGCACAGGGAGAGTCTAAATACCAATCACATAATTTCCCTAGTGTTAACAATTCCCTGACCATAGCACAGTGATTCAAACTGGAGATTGTACTGCTGTGCAACCATTAACTCTTCTCTACTCATTATTTGAATGTTGCCAGTTTCTCATTACTATCTCTTTTCTGTTCCATGTTCCCATCTGAAATCCCTCATGGCATTAAGTACCATATCTCTTCCACTCTACAGCAGTCATGCAGTCTTTCCTTGCCCTTCATGATTCTCAGATATAAAGAGTCCCTACTGATTAGTGCTTTAATGGAATGTCCTCTGTTTGGGTCTATCTGATGGTTATTTAATGATTAGATTGAATTTACACATTTTTTTCAAGAATGCTAGAGAAGTGATATTGTGCCCTTGAAATGCATTATGTTGGGGGAATCATGATATTGGTGTGTTTTATTATTTATAAGTTAATCTTCATCTCATAGTTGTGGTGGGATGTGTTTTGTTGTTATTAGTTGTTATTATGTACCATCAAGTCAGGTTGGACTCATAGCGACCCTATATACAGCTGAAGGAAACATTCTGTTTCTATGCCAGGCACATAATCTTTGTTTAAGCCCATTGTTGCAGACACTGTGTCAATCCATCTATTGGAGGGCTTTGTTTTGTTTTGATTTTTTCTTTTTATTGACCTGCCACTCTCCCAAACATGATGTCCCTCCAAGGATTGGTAGCTCCTGACTACATAGCTGAAATACGTAAGATGCAGTCTAACCATCCTTGCTTTCAAGGAGCACTCTGGTTGTACTTCTAGGACAGACCTATTGGTTCTTTTGGCAATGTGATGTATTCAGTGTTTGTCTCCAGCACTATAATTCAAAAGCATCAATTCTTTCCCTGTCTCCCTTGTCCAGCTTTCACAACTGTATGATATGACTGAAAGTACTATGGCATGAGTCATGCACACCCTCCTCTTCAATGTGACATCTTTACTTTTCAATATTTTAAAGAGATCTTTTGCCACAGTTTTTTCCAAAGCAATGTGTCTTTTGAGTTCTTGACAGCTACTTCCACGGGTGTTAATTGTAGAACCAAATAAAGCAAAATCGTGGACAACCTCAATCTTCTCTCCATTTAATGTGAAGTTGCACAATGACCCTGATATAAGGATTTTTGTTTTGTTGATGTTGAGTCACAATCCATACTGAAGGCTATGTTCTTGATCATCATCAGAAAATGTTTCAAATCTTCTTCACTTTCAGCAAGCAGAGTAGTGTCATCTGCATAACGCAGGTTGTTAATGAGTCTTCCTCCAATCCTGATGCCACATTTTCTTCAGAAAGAATAGCTCCTCAAATTATTTACTCAACATAGAAATTGAAGAGATGTGGTGAATGGATACAGCCCTAATGCACACCTTTCTCAACTTTAAGCAGTGTTTCTCTGTTCTGATCAAATGACTGTGTACAGATCCATGTACAGATTCCTCATGAGGACAATTAGGTGCTCTGGTATTCCCATTCTTGACAGTGTTATCCATAATTTGTTATAATCCACACAGTCAAATGTCCATAAAACTTAGATAGGTATCTTTCTGATACTCTCTGCATTTGGCTATTATCCTTCTGATATCAGCAATGATGTCCCTGCTTCCATGCCTTCTTTTGAATTCGGCTTGATTTTCTGGCAGTTCCCTGTCTATATACTGCTGCAGTCACTTCTGAATGATCTTTAGTAGAATTTTGCTGGTGTGCGATATTAATGATATTGTCCGATAGGTTGCACATTCAGTTGGATCCCTTTTTTGGGAATAGGCACAAATATGGATCTCTTCCAGTCAGTTGGCCAGGTAGCTGTTTTCCAAATCTCTTGGCATAAACATGTTAGTCCCTACAGTGCCACATCTGTTTGTTGAAACCTCTCTATTGGTGTTCCCTCAATTCTGAGAGCCATGTATTTTGCCAATTCCTTCAAGGCAGCTTGTACTTTGACCTTCAATACCATTGGTTCCTCATCACATGCAACCTCTTGATATCATTGGTCATCCACCAATTCCTATTTGTATAATGACTCTTTGTATTCCTTTCATCTTCTTTTGATGCTTCTGCATCATTTAATATTTTCCTTGTAGAATCTTTCACTATTGCCACTCAAGGCTTGAATATTTTATTTAATTCCGTAAACTTGAGAAAAACACAGCATTTTATTCCCTTTTGATTTTCTCTCTCCAGCTCTTTGCACATCATTAAAATATTTGATTTTGTCTTCTCAAGCTGCCTTTTGAAATCTTCTGTTTAGTTCCTTAACTTCATTATGTCTGACTTTTTTTTTAGCTACTTGACATTGAAGGGAAAATTTCAGAATGTCTTTTGATGTGTCATTTGGTATTTTCTTTTTTTCCTGTCTTTTTATTAACCTTTTGCTTTCCTCATGAATGATATCTTTGATGTCATGCCACAACTCGTCTGGTCTTCTGTCATTTATGTGTAATGAATTAAGCATGTTCTTGAGATAGTCTCTGAACTCAGGTGGGTTATATTCGAGGTCATACCTTGAGTCTCGTACACTTGCTCTAATTTTCTTAAGTTTCAGTTTGAACTTGCAAATGAGCAGTTGATGGCCTGATCCACAATCAGCAGCTGGTCTAGTTATGACATTTGATATGGGACTGTTCCATCATTTCTTTCCACAAATGTAGTCAGTTTGGTTCCTGTATGTTCCATCTGGTGAAGTCCATGTGTACAGTTGCTATTTATGTTGGTGAAAAAATGTATTTGCTATGAAAAGGTCATTGGTCTGACAACATTCTATCATGCAATCTCCAGCATTGTTTCTGTCACCAAGAACATGTTTTCCAACTACTGAGCCTTCCTCTTTATTTCAAATTATTGCATTCCTGTCACCAGTAACTATCAGTACATCCTGGTTGCATTTCAGATTGCAGAAGCTGGTAGATATCTTCCCTGTCTTCATTTGTGACCTCAGTTGAGGGTGCATAAATTTTAATAATAGTCATATTAGCTGGCCTTCCTTGTAGGCATATAGATATAATTCTATCACTGACAGTGTTGTATTTCAGGACAGATCTTGAGATGTCTTTTTTGATGAGGAATGCAACCCCATTTCTCTTTATTTTGTCACTCCCAGCATAGTAGATCTGACTCAAAATGGTCCATGCCAGTCCATTTTAGCTCACTGATGCCTAGAATGTCAATGTTTATATGCTCCATTTCCCTTTTAATGATTTATAATTTTCCTAGAGTCATACTATACACATTCCATGTTCCAATTATTAATGGATATTTACAGTTGTTTCTTCTCATTTTGAGTCATGCCACATCAGCAAATGGAGGTCCCCAGAGCTTTACTCCATTTCCCTCATCAAGGTAGATTCTGCTTTGAGGAGGCAACTCTTTCCTAGTAGTCCTTTGAATGCCTTTCAACCTGGGGGTCTCATTTTCCAGCATTATATCTGACAGTGTGTTTCTCTGCTATTCATAGAGTTTTCATTGGCTACTTGTTTCAGGACTGGGCTGTCAGGTCCTACTCCCCAACCTGTCTTAGTCTGGAAGCTCAGCTGAAACCTGTCCACTATGCGTGATCCTGCTGGTATCTGAGACACCGGTGGCATTGTTTCAGGCTTAGAGCAACATGTAAGCCCCCATAGTATAGCAATATGGTGGGATTTGTAGGTTCTTTTAATAGTAAAATTTCTGTTCTTTCCCCTTGTAATTAATAAATAATTTTGGAGAGATCCCTTAATACTATGCAAACATCTTTTCTTCTCTCAAAAAAATTTGTACCCATTCATTTCTATGACAGCATCTATGAGTGTGTTTCATCTGCACCAACTATGCCCATGAGCCTCTCAAAAAGACTGCTCCTTGGAAGCTAGGATGACTAGACTGTGTCTAGTGTATTTTGGACATGTAGTCAGTCAGGAGGGACCAATCCCTGGAGAAGGACATCATGTTTGGAAGAGTGACAGGTCAACGACAAAAAGGAAGACCCTCAACTAGATGGATTGACACAGTGGCTACAACAATGGGGTTAAACACTATAAAAGGCCATGTACAAGGCACAGTGTCAGGGAGTGTTTTGTTCTGTTGTACATAGGGTCTCTATGACTCAGACTGAACTTAAGGGCACCTAATAACAGCAACAATATTTTGCATATAAGCTCACACATGTGTTCATATTCACACAAAAGTATGATTACATTCTATGCGTATTTTTGTGTCCTTCTATTTTGAACTAACATGATACCTTGAGAATAATTTCACAAGAAAAAATTTTTGTAAACATAATTTAATTTAAATGATGATACAGTATGTAATTCTGTGTTCATTAGAACATTTTAAACTAAATCATTTTAAAAAAAATTTTTGGTAATTTTACTGTACA
The DNA here is from genome assembly GCA_007922755.1 of Pedetes capensis. Lineage (NCBI taxonomy): Eukaryota > Metazoa > Chordata > Mammalia > Rodentia > Pedetidae > Pedetes > Pedetes capensis. Next base: position 19,175 of record VMDO01003349.1, on the reverse strand, counting down.
ACTTAATGGGCTTCATTATCAATTATGTACATTCCTTTCATTGTATATCATTTGTCTTTAAAAATACAGTACATTGTAATAAGCAACATTGTACCAAATTTTTATCCAGATTTATAATCATCTCCTTAATGCAGAAGCCTAATAATATACTTACATTACTACTAGTATAACTAAAATGTATTTGATATAATTGAAAGTGTTCCTTCTATTTTAACTTTCTTTGTACTTTGTTGCAAAACCTCACGTATTCTAGATGTTAGACTTCTAGATAGCATTTTAACCCCTTCTTTATATAAGTTATAGACATATTGCTAAAAATCTAAATTTATTAGTCTATCTTTCATGGAAATACTTCAACTAACTTAATTCCTTCCTGTCAATTCATTTGTTACCATCATTTCTGTACATTTTATACATCACAGTTTTATTTTAGACAGGCTTCAAATTTCCTGATATATCACTTTTTTATTTCTGCACTGTAGAACCTGGGACTGTGGTCACTTTTGAATGAGTATCCTAGAATCCTTTCAGGGACAGAGAGTCAATGCTCTCATGAGTTCTTGGTTGTTACCAATTTATAAGGCCACGCCTCCTTGTGAATAAGAAGTACTAGTTCTCCTTATCCTTTCTTATGTCTTACAAGAGTTTGATGTTGTCTGTAAGGCAAATCAAAGATTTATCCAGTGTTCCTCTTTCAGCTGAAACTCCTAGCTAATGTCATGAACACTGATACTCCTCTATCACAGTGATATCTTTCATCTATGGTTGTTCTTTTAGCTATCTGTGCATTGTCATATCCTTGTCTTCAATTGGAATGGTAATTTGTTCCCTCAAGGATAAAATTTCTGTTGTCCTTGTCTTTAACATGTATGTCAAGTCTCTCAAATCCACTTAAATCATCAGATGTAAGGAATTCCAGACACTAACATATCATTCTCACATTCATATTTAATTCTATATCCTTTATTCCTTAAGATAGTAATTCCTTTGGACATAGTTAATTTTGCATTCTCCTAATGAAGATCCTGTTGTTAATTCTTGGTGAATGTACCAATTAGCATAGCTTTATCTGAAATGACAGAAACTGACTCAAACTGCTTTAAATAAAATAGAATTTAATACTTTATCCATTAGAAAGTACAGAAGTAAGAAAAGCATAAGCAGTAATTGCATAGCTGTATGTCTTCAGGATACAACTTTTTGCAAAGGCCCTTGAAAGTGTCCATTGGTCCAGCTTCATGCTAAAGGTAATTAACTTCACTGTCATAAATTTGTTGCTAATAGTCACCAGGCAACTTGCTTCTTATATTTTGTTAAGGAGAAAAACATAAACACCTCCAAAAATAGGATAGAAACCTTGCTTTACAGTCTGATCTGAATATTTAGTGTCCCTAGTTTTGTCTGGAATAACAGATCTCCTGTCCTGTCTTAGATACATCACTGAAACTGAGGACGATATAGATATATTCTCTTCCTTCTTTACCATGGGCTGAGAATTGCTGTATAGTATGACAAAAGAACCAACAGATCCATCCTAGAAGAAGTGCTACCAGAGTGCTCCTTTGAAGTAAGGATGGCTAGACTGCGTCTTACCTATTTGGGGCATGTTGTCAGGAGGGACCAATCCCTGGAGCAGGACATCATGTTTGGGAGAATGGCAAGTCAACAAAATAAAAAAGCATGAACCTCAATTAGTTGGATTAACAACAGTATCTGCAACAATGAGCTTCAATATGAAAAAGATCTTGTGCCTGGCACAGTGTTGGGGAGTGTTTTGCTCTGTTGTACTCTGAATCACTATGAGTCATACCCAACTTGATGGCACCTAACGACAACAATGGCAAGATCCTGTGTGTGATTCCCTATCTCCTTTCTCATCTTCCTCTACATTTACTACTACTCAACTTTATTCTTTCCAGTTATAGCAAACTTCCCAGAATGTGTCAGTTGCAAGAATTCTTCAAATTTATGAAATCTCATTTGTGATATTTGTTTCAAGTTGATTCATAATCCATATTAACATGCCAATGTCTCTGAGAAGCCTACTACATCAATACACACATTTCTTTTGGCATCCTGAGCCCCTAATTTTCCAAACTGACTGCATCATGAAACATTCTCATTGTATGTCTTCTCTTTAAACCCTGCAGTAAAAATATTTTCAGAGGAAACTTTGGAAAAAACTTGGTGATATATATAATAGTTTTTTTCAATCAGAAAGGCCACCTGTCAACTCACCCTTTGGTACACTAAGACAATTCTGGCCACATAGCAGGTATTAGAGCATATGCATAGTTCCCACACCTGATGGGATTCAGGACCTGCTACCCCAGAATATTACAAACTGAAGGAGTTTGAGAAAATAGCAGGAAAAATAAGTTTGCTCTTGCCTTCCCCTCACCCTTCTTCCTGAAGTAGGTCTTAAAACCCTATCCCTGCAGTGCAGCTCAAGATCCTCAGGATCCACACTTGTATGTAAGGACATAGGGACCTAGGGGAGAATCTGAGGCAGCAAGCCTTGCTATGTTCCCTTCAGCTTATCACTAAGGCTCACCCTCTGCCCTGACCAATGTCTACTTGGCCACCCACTTTTCATCCATCAACTACTTGAAATCCAAACCAAATGTTCAGGGTTAACTTCTTCAGGTCTTCATATTTGTTCAAAGGCTCTCATGCCACATGCACACAAAAAAAGTTATTTTAAATAACTGCAATACCACACTCTGTCTTTCACTATAGAGACTTTAGTGTTGGGCCTAAGATGGGTAGAAGAAGAGCTGCTTTCCTCCCCACAGACCTCATGAGGTACATTCTACCCATAGCCAAGAGCCACGGCTGTGGGCTAACCATTATTCTAGAAAACCAAGTTGTCATGTCAAACACCAAATCCTTAAGTAGCAGGGTGCACTCCATATCAGACTTCATTTCCCTAATTGTCTCTCCCTCCATGTGGAGTGGGAGTCAGGAGACAAAACAGCCCAAGTCTAAGAGAGCTCCACTTTCTACAGGGGACAACAAGGTCCCCAGAGCGGCGGCCCAGGTTTCTGCCATTGCGTCTCTCTGTTCTCCCTGTGCCTTGGAGGAGGGGCAGAGTCACTGTGTTTGGGAAGCCCGAGCAGCATGTTCCCAGCAGAAACACCTAGAACATCCAAGCACTGGCCAGCCTTTTCCTCAGGACCTCCCACAATGCACCACTATCCCTTCATTTTTCATTCAGCCTGTCCTCCATGCTGTGGGGCCCTCACCTTCCACTTAGCTCAGCCTCTTCTGTGGAGGGTCTCCATGTGGCCTCCCCAGAGCACAGCCTTCTCAAGAGCAGTTCCACTTTGTGGAGTATTTCCCCACATTATAACTATTTGAATCTCTTTTCTTCTCAATTCTTATATACTGTTGTCCAAATATTAATTTCAGGCTCCCTAGAATTATTCATATATCATTATGCATTGCCTTTAATTATAGTGAATGCTGATTATTTAAAAGTCTTCTAGGGTAAATGCCTTCTCTCTATTTTTTTAATCCAACAATCTTGCCAAGTAAGCATTACTGTTACCTCTTGGTACCAGAGGGATCCTAAACAGAACAGAAATGTGCCCCTGGCCAATGGCAGAGAACTGTTCAAACTGATCCCAGGTTGCTCTGATTTTAAATAACTCTTTTTTCTACTAAGCCCAGGAAATTGCCCTTCTTAGACTTTATTGTGCTGTTTCTACAAAGAAGATAATTAGTACCTCCTTACATTTGTTCCAGGGGGGATTTTTTAAAAAACATACCTGGGATATATGCATATATCCCATTTCTTAAGCATTTTAAAACATGTGGACCACTCTAACAACCTCTGGAGAATCTTGTGTATTTGTAGACTATTTTATAAAGTTAAAACATGTCATTTCCCATCTGTTACATCATTTCATGCTTATAAATCACAACTTCACAAGGTTTTTTTTTTTTTTCTGTAATAGAACTTGTCAAAAAAGAAGAAAAGAAAAAAAGAAAAGAAACCATAAAGATTTTTAGTTCTGGCTTTAGTTTGAGATAGTCTGAGAAGGTTTTTGCTTATTTGTTTTATACCAAAGTCCATGTTTCTTCTTTAAAGATTATGTGTATAGAGATTTTGCTTGGTCTGAGGGGAGGTTCTCTTCTCCTCTACCCTTCACATAAGTGTATTTTTAAAAAATTCCCATGTTAAACCTAATTAGTAGCCAGAGTTAAGAACCATGAAATTAGATAGTTCAACTAAAACTATGTAACCATAACTAACTGTTTGCAATTAGATCTAGAGCCTGGGGATTGCTTCACCCAAGTTATCTTTCCACTGAGCCCAGAGACTTCTGCCTATGCAAATATGTGAAGGTGTTTAAGACTCAGCAGTTAGAAGTCACTGGCTCTCCCCACACAAGGGGATGGCTGGAGCTAGCTCTTTCTTTCCCTTTCCCTGAGCCATCTTACCACTCCCCAGCGGTCTAGTACAGCCAGGAAGCCTAACAGAACTATACAGCTTCATCTAGCTGGGGCACTCTAAGCTCTAAGCTTTCCACACCCCCCTGCCTTCTCCCTTTTCTCTCCCCTCCCCTTTCCTAATTAAATTAGGTTGTCTTCAAAAGTCCAGCTGTGAAGTCAACTTAAAAAGTGTTATTTGCTTTAAATAGACAACAATTTTACAGGACTAAAAATTGTAAAGGATCAAATGGGTGCTCATAAAAGGTTTACACCCCAACCCTGTACGCTGAGCCACCTGGCCTCTGTCTCCCAAAATGTCACCATTCAGTTCCTTTTCTATCATTTCAGAAATATCTTATGGCTATATAATTCAATGTACATGCATTTTTTCTTTCATTACACATATGATATTATACTGTATATGATATTTTGTATCTTTCTATTTTCACTTCTTGCCTGCAGCCATACCACCTTGGCTTCGATCTGGTCAGATCTCAGAAGCTAAGCAGGGTCAGGCCTGGTTAGTACTTGGATGAGAGACCGCCTGGGAACACCAGGTGCTGTAGGCTTGAGAGAAGAACCCAGCAGCCCAGTCCCAAAAAACAATCATCCACTGAAAATCCTATGAATAGCAGAGAAGCATTAACAGTAGTGTTTCACTTGTTGTATGTAGTGTCACTATGAGTCGGATACCGACTTCACGGCATCTAACAACATTTTCACTTCTTAACATAGTTTGGTTGTCTTTCTGTCTGTACTCTTTTTATATCTCTGTGTATTCAATTACATTCCACTCTGCTACTGAAAGACATTTGGTTTCTTTCAAATCTTTTGTTATTAAAGACAAGCCTCTAGACTAATTTATTCCATGAGTTTGCCTATGTGAAGTATATGTCTAAGACACATTTCTATAAAGGAAACTGCTCGGCCAGAGTGGGTATATTTGTAACTCTGACAGATATTGCAAAATTGATCTCTGGACAGCACATAGGAGTTTGCAACGCTCCTCATGCCCTCACTAATACCCTATGTTACCAACAACTTGGTCTGTATGTCGGTCACACAAATGGAAGGGCTCATAGGCACAGCTTTATTTTGTGTGTCTCTTATTACAATCGCGCTTTAGAAGGTAATTTTAAAGCCATATTTCCCTGTGCTTCTTTTTTTATCAATTTTCAGCATTGCACTAATCAAACTTACTATTTTATTATTGTGATTGTTTGTTTCAATATTAGCTGAAAATGCTAATGCATGGACTAGCCTGGGAAATTTGCCAGGACCTATAACACAAAACATATGGAGAGAAAATCACCTATCATTCCGTGTAACTGAATTATAAACTCACAATTGAAACGCAGGTGGCATCAAGCATTGGCATTCTCTATGCACCCCCATCATCATGCATGTGGTACATATTTTATGGGAAATAAATATCCATCCTGATGCATAGTACTGAATAGCAAATGCATTCAGAAATTATCTGGTAGATCCCTTCCAAGAATTGATTTCTCTCCCTAAGTAATTGCACTTTGAATGAAGATCATTAAACAGCCATAATAAAAGAGTTAGCATTTTAGAAGGTTTTGTGAATTTTATAATTTTCCATCACATCAGGAAGGCAAATCCTTTCCATGATTCAGATGGAGTACACTTTAAACCCCAAGGCACCAGAAATCAATTTATGCCAGCAGACAGCTTTCAGATGTGGAATGAAGGCCAGGGGGCTCATAACAGGCATAGGGTCACACTGTAGGCAACCAGCTAGAGAGGGGAACCAGGGCTGAGCACAGTGGTTTGCAGCTATAATCCCAGAGACTCAGGAGGTGGAGGCAGAGGATGGCGAGTTCGAGGCCAGAGGTAGTTTGTGCACATTTGCAAGACACTGTTCAAAAATTTAAAAAAATTTTAAAAAGGAGTAGGGTATGGCATAAGCAAGGCCTTGAGTTCAACCCTTGGTATATCAAAGAAAGAAAACAAAAAACAAAACAAACAAACAAAACAAAAAAAGAAAAAGAAGAAGAAGAAAAATAAAGAAAGGAAGGCTTACTGCTCTAGGATAAAGGTTATAGCTTTTTACCTTCACCAGTTCAAATGCTCATGGGAAAAAACAGTCCCAAACTGAAACTAATAATTATTCTTGGGAGTTTAATGCAAACTAAATCCTCACCCTGACCTCATGAGTTCTCTTTTCCTTTCCCTGGCTTTGCATTAAACATGTGCATTGCCACAAAGTAACCTCAGTGAGGAGTAACCCCAAGGATGAGTGCCACCCTGTGTGGCTCCTGTCCGCCCTCGGCACTGAGGCTCTCATTCGCTCAGCTGATGGCTTGTTGGCAGCTGGCAGTCCACAGCTGAGCCCTCCCCTTGGTGTTGCTCTCAGCAGAAGAGAACCTCCTTGGAAAAGGCATTCCTCCTCTAGAAGGCCTGCAGCCTAAGCCTGGCCTGTCTTGGGGAGAGGCTAGAATATGGCTCAGGACCCTTTGCTCAATCAGAACAAACTTGAAGGCTCTCTCAACCCCAACGCTTCCCAGGACATTGGTTGTCGCCATGGTTATGACTCTGATTCTGAGTTAATCAGAGGAAGACATGGCTGGAGATTCTGCAGAACAAATTGACCAATGTGACTGGAGAGAGAAGGGAGAGATGAGGTCAGAGATTATGTCTCTAGAAGTTGTCTGCATCCTGTACAGCTTCCTACATAACAAAGAGGGCTTTGGCTTTGAATACCTTGAGTTCACCAGGGGGGCATGCCATAAAACTGAATACCCATGATCCAATTTAAACTTTAAATGGAAGAGTCAGGGTTCTAGGTTAAGAACATAATCCAGGAAGATTGTTGTTGTTGTGAAGTGTCATCAAGTTGGATCCAACTCATAGCGACCCTATGTACAACAGAATGAAACACTCCCTGATTCTATGCCAGGCACACGATCTTATTTGTGTTTAAGCCCATTTGAGGATTTTCCTTTTTTGCATTGACGTGCCACTATCCCAAACATGATGTCCTTCTCTAGGCATTGATCCCTCCTGACTACATGTCCAAAATACCTAAGATGCAGTCTAGACATCCTTGCTTCTGAGGAGCACTCTGGTTGCACTTCTAGGACAGATCAGTTGTTTATTTTGGCAGTCGATGATATAATCGATATTCATCTCCACCACTGTAATTCAAAAGCATCAATTCTTCTCCTGTCTCCCTTATTCAATGTCCAGCTTTCACAACCATATGATGCAACTGAAAATACATGGCGTGAGTCAGGCACACCTTTATCTTCAATATATCATCTTTTCCTTTCAATGCTTTAAAGAGGTCTTTTGACACAATTTTCTCAGTGCAATGTGTCTTTTAATTTCTTGACTGCTATTTTCCATGGGTGTTGATTATAGAACCAAATAAAGCAAAATTGTGGACCTTAATCTTTTCTCCATTTATCATGAAGCTGTGTACTGACCCAGTTGTAAGGATTCTTGTTTTCTTAATATTGAGTCATAATCCATACTGAAGGCTGTGTTCTTTGATGTTCATGAGTAAATGTTTCAAATCTTCACTATCAGCAAGCAGAGTTGTGTCATCTGCATAACATAGGTTGTTAATGAGTCTTCTTCCAATACTGATGCCATGTTCTTTTATATACATTTGTCCAGCTTCTGGAATTATTTGCTCAGCATAGAGAATGAAGAGGTATGGTTTAAGGACAAAGCCCTGATGCACACCTTTCTCAACTTTAAACCAGGCAGTGTTGTCTTGTTCTGTTCAAACTATTGCCTCCTGGTCCATGTACAGAGTGCTTATGAGGACAATTAGGTGCTCTGGTAATGCATTCTTCTCAATGTTATTCATAATTTGTTATGATCCACACAGTCAAATGAATTTGCATAGTCAATAAAACATAGACACCTTTCTTGTATTCTCTGCTTTTGGCTAATATCCACCTGACATCAGCAATGAAATCTCTGGTTCCACACTCTCTTCTGAAACCAGCTTAGTTTTCAGGGAGCTCCCTGTTTATATACTGCTGCAGGTGCTTTTGAATGATATTTAGTAAAGATTTCTTTGAATGAGATATTAACGATATTCAATAATTTCCACATTTGGTTGAATCCTCTTTCTTGGGAATTGGCACAAATGTTGATCTTTCCCATCAGTTGGCCAGGTAGCTGTTTTCCAAATCTCTTGGCTTAGATACTTGAGTACCTCCTGTGCTGCATCTATTTTTTGAAACATCTCTATTGGTAGTCCATCAATACCTGAAGTCTTGTGTTTCATCCAGGAAGATAGAAGATGAAAATGAAAGTAGGAACACTTACAGGAAAGGGTGGTGGGGCCTGGAGCAGGGTGAGCAATGGTGGAGGTGGTGAAAATTAGTTGCATCATATGTGTGTGTGTGTGTGTGTGTGTGTGTGTACATATATATGTGTACATATACACATATATACATATATACACACATATATATATACATGAACATATATATATACACATATATGTATATATACACATACATAAACATTTGTATATACACACACACACACACACATATATATGGTTGGGGTTTATCTCAGTTGGTAGAGTGCTACTCTGTGGTCTCTGAGGCCCTGAGTTTGATCCCCAGCACCACATAAACAGGCGAAGGACCTGGCAGCCCATTCCTAATACAATCCCAAAAGATTTTGCCATTGAAAACACTATGAATAGCAGTGAAGCACTGACATAGTGCTGGGCATGGCAAAGTCTCAGAGAGTGTTTCATTCAGTTGTACACAGAGTGTACATGAATCTGGCCTGACTCAATGGCACCTCAGTCCAACAATAACATGTGTGTGTGTATGTGTGTGTGTAAGAAGAATGTGTGTATCTGAATATGTGTATGTATGCATATATATATATATATATATATATATATATATATATGTCTCTCACACCTCATTGACATAGAATTGATTATGTAAAATTACATATGTTTAATGTATACAATTTGATGAGTTTTGACATATACATATATCCATGGAAACTTTTTATCAATTAAAATAATAGACATATCTGCCAACTCCCAAAGCTTTCACATGTCCATTTGCCGAATTAGCTTGTAGTTTTTGTTCTGCTTCAGCTTTTTGTTTGTTTTTGATTTTTTGTAATAATACTAAACATAAGACCTACCTTAATTTTTATGCATACAATACTTACAAATACAGCCTCTATTCTGTACAGAAGCTGTCTAAAGATTAATTACTTTGCATAGCTGATTTGTGGATGATTTTGGAATTAAAGCTGATGAATTGGTACAAGGTATGAAAAGAAGCAAAGAGGCAGGATATATAGAAAGTTTGGAGCTACTGGAAGGATTAAGCTGCCCATCCTCTTAGATTCCCAAGGCTGAGAGAGGAGAAAGATTGGAGAAAAAGTTATTTTGTTTCCAATGGGCTGAGTTTGGGGTTGCTATGAAGCCATGGCACACTGGCATCTGATTCCGCTAAGCAAGGTCTGCCTGCTTAGTCCTTGAATGGGAGACCACCTGGGAACATCAGGTGCTACAGTCTTGGGAGAAGGACCTGGCAACTCTTTCTTGAAACAATCTGCCATTGAAACCCCTATGAATATCAGAGAAGCACTGATAATTTTGCCGGTCATGGCAGTGTTGGGGAGTGTTTTGTTCTGTTGTACATAGGGTCACTGAGTCAGGCTTGACTGGACAGCACCTAACAAACCAAAGAAAAACCACAGTTGAAGGTGGGATGTCAAGAAAGCAGGTGGATCTACGAATGTAGAGTTCAAGAGAGGAGTCTATTTAGACATGAGCATTTAAGACCACAGGAATAGATAATATTAAGGAAGGTGACAGATAATCACTCTGTGAATCAACATGACTGGGGTCCACCACTGAGGTAGGAAGAAAACTGAAAGAGTGGGTTATCTAGGATGTACCTGAAGGACTAAAAGACCAGTGAGATTCATGGTGTAGTTAGGATGGGGCATGCCCTGATTGACATCCAGCAAGGTTATCAAATGAAGTGTTACAAACAGCCCTCCTGCCATCCTCTCTTCCCACATCTGCATGTGTGAAACTTATTTGTATCTTGTTTTAATAGCTGTCATCTCCACCTTGTCATAAACCACCTCAGTTATTTACTGCTAAACCTGAGGTCCCAGGAGAAACTCACAGCAGGTACAGCCACAGTTATTTTACTCAATGACCTGTTGAGAGTCTGGCATGCCATCTCTCTGCATGAAATCCACTGCTGAAAAGTGGGGAATGGGCTGAGCTCAGGTGGTCTCTCAGTTCACAGAAGACTGGCCCCTTAGAGTAATGCCAATTGACTGCAAGGAGAAAGTAGGTTTTTCAAAGTGATGGTATCCTATTTATTCTCTCATGTCCAATGGACAACAATTTTCTTTTTCCTACTTTGTGCACTACTATTTATGGTGGTGGTTGTTGTTACCAGCCATCAAGTCATGTCCAACTCATAGTGACCCTATGGACAACAGAATGAAACGTTCCCCTGCAATGTGATATTTTTATGCTATTTATGGTAGAGAAGATAAAAGGCCTGCCCAGAATCACTGAGGTAAGAATGATCTTAAAATTTGAAAAGGGAATCTCAGTTTTGGAATGGTAATGAGCAAAATAAAAATTGGCAAAACTATTTGTCAAATGCATAATAAGACTTTAATTAGTGAGGTAAGATTCCAGAAACCAACAGTATTTACTAGACACATCATACTTATCTCTTTTGGTAGCACTTGGATGTTCTTGTTGATGATATTTGTTGCTGTTGTTATTAGGTGCTGACTCATAGAGACTCATAGCGGTATCTGACTCATAGCGACCCTCATAGGGTTTTCAATGGCTGACTGTTTCGGGATTGCCTTGGGAGTGGATTGCCAGGTCCTTCTCCCATTTTTGCGGTGCTGGGAATTGAACTTGGGAATTGAACCTCAGAGACTGTAGCGCAGCGCTCTACCCACTGAGCTAAATCCCAGCCCTGATGATATTTAGGGTATTAGTATTCTATAGAATGACATCTGTCAAAGCATATTTTTTTAAATGCAGTGCTAAAAATCATTGAGTATGTACATATTTTAATGGAAGCAAGACATTATATTTTTGTACTTACTGAAGACTTTGTTTTGATTTTTTCTTACTTTTGAAAGGGTTTTACTACAGTTTTCAAGTCATAGAGCGATTTTGACTCTATTATTTGGTCATAATTTATGACTGCCAGGAGTTGGAAAGGGGGAAATTTTGTTTAAACATGTTTCATCTCTAAGCATTGTTTATTCTCACTCACTCTTCACACCTTGCAGCATCACAAAATTCATGAGGGAAACATGCAGTCACTTCCACTTCATTTGCAAATGTCTTATCTTGGCATTGTATCTGTTGTTGGTTAGTCCAAAGGCTAAACAAAGCTCAGAGGGTCATTCTTTTTAACAACAAAAATATCCTCCTTCCTCTTTAGTACCCACATATTTTATCATCTCCAGTCAATGCAAATCAGAAAAATCCAACTTTCACTTCTATGTTTAGATCTCTTAACCTGGAAAAAATAAAAAATAGCCCTTGGCTATAACACCCACAGATTTATATGGGTACTTTGCCTGCTGATGCTTTGCACTCACTCCTGAAAGTGGGAGCAGGATATTCCCTATTCCCAAAGTAGGATGGAGACTGAAATTCTGAATTCACCTATGCAACACACAGATGCAAAATCATTCCACTTTCCTGGGCTTTCTCCCAAAGGTAGGTGCTGACCTGCAGTAGTAGGTTCGGGAAGAAGGTTAAGTGTGCGACTGCTGCCATGCTGCCCAGTATCACTCCATTCCACCAGCACAGCCCCCTACTCTGAAACTGGACACTTGCAACAGTTAAGGATAGAAGAGACTCTAAAACCTCACATTTGCTTTTTATTACATTTTGTAAAATTACAATTAAGTTTCTCAAGCAAAACAAAACAAAACAAAACAAACAAAACAAACAAACAAAAAATCTCATTACTTAAGGAGATATAGAAAATGAGAATGATAGGGTCCTTCCCATCCCCTGCCTACTTGGCACATTTTATAGAAAAATAAACTGTGTGGACACTTTGTAGCATATATCCTCCGATGCTTGTTTTACACATGTGTTTAATGATCGCTATTTTATTTTTGAAAGGATCCGTCACTTCTCATACAAAGCATAAATTGTACATACAGAAAAGAAAAATATGACAAGGAAAAGATTGTAGATATGGAGGACAAAAAAGAACAGACTTTACTTAAGAGTAACTGTTCCTAAAGAAGAAAGAACTTGCCAGGCATGGTGGTGCATACCTTAAATACCAGCCCTTGGAGTCAGAGGATCTTGAATTCAAAGCCAATCTGGGCTACATTGGGAGAAGGACCTGGTAACCCACTCCCCAAAATCAATCCACCATTGAAAACCTTATGAACGGCAGAGAAGCACTGACAATAGTGTTTTGCCTATTGTACTTAGGGTCGCTATGAGTCGGATACTGACTCGAGGACACGTAACAACAACAACAACAACTGGACTATATAGGGAGACTGTCTCTGAGATGCTGTGATGGGAACCTGCTTCTTAAACTGATGACCAATCTCACTATGTTTAAAAGGGGGGCTATTTTCTTATAGAATTATTGACAAAAGTCTACATATAGAAAATCTTGGTCTTATTTTTAAATTAGAAAACTGAAAATATGTAGTCAAATAAATCTTGATTACCTATTGAGAGCAAAAACTGATACCATTTTCTGTTTCTGTGTTAACCAATACTCAGAATAAACAAAAGTGACTTAGTCCTTGTGCCAGGAAATATTTGTTTCATGAGATGAAATTGTGAAAGAGCTCAAACAATTTTCTGATTGAGAGCAACTGTTTGGTCATCAAGACTCATTTTACTGTTTTTGATTCTCTTATGACTATGGTTCCAAAAATCTGGGGTAACAAAATTTGCCCAGTTCCAACTAGCTCTCAATCTTGCAAGATTAGCCTTAAAGTAGGCTAGCTTTAGACTTGAACTCATAATACTATCCTGTCCTGCCTTCCAGCCATTGCTAAGACTCTGACAAGGTGACATCCTCCCTTGTTGCAATCGATTCAACACTTTAGATTTCTTCAGAAATGAGTTTTTTGGTTGTATTTTTAGGAGTTGTCAGTAGATACAGACAAAGATCCCAGATTGACATATCACTGGATCTTTCCTACTTTGAAATAGGTTTATAAGGATTTTGTGTTGTTTTATATTTACTTATGATTTCAATTCATCTTTGATTTCCATGACTGTTTATATTCTTCTTCACTTCAAGTGAAGGAGACCACAAATTACCGTTTTCAATGTCCTTTCATTTCTTCTTCATTTAATTCTTTTTTTTTTTCATCTCAACCTAGAGTTTCCCCACTCTATTTCCCCCATATAGTTGTGTCTTATTTCACTGTGGTCACGTCTTCTGGAATCCAGTGGAGTTTTATGAACTATTCTTTTTACTCAGGTGGTACATGGTTTTGAAAACCATGTGCCCCATAGGTGACACATTGTCATTTGTCTCTCTTAAATAAACTTCCAGACTACTATGCTTTTATCAAAGGCATTTCTCTTTAATTGAAATGCAACTCATCTTGCTGTTGCTACCTCTTGGTAACACACTGAGATGGAGTACAAGAGAAATTGTACTTTCCTCTGAAAGCCGCCTTCTGAGAATTTTTGTCTCTAGCCCTATCTACAGTTTTCACTATCATAAACTACCAGTCCCTGATAGTATTATGTCACCAAGAAAAATCTAAAGAAACCTATTGGCTTTGCTATAGAGGTTTAAAGCTATTCTCTAGAGAATGTCATCTGCCTCTGTCCCCAAGGTAGGGGTCTAAATGGTAGCTTTCTGCTTCTATCTTCCCTGTCTTCTAGGAAGAAGTAGCCTTTCAACATCTTCCCTTTTTTTGGGATAGGGGAAAGAGATACATTTGGTATTGTAATAATTAACAGAACTAGTTATTTCTAGGAAAAGGAACTAAAAATTCATAACTCCTAATGAGTTATGAATGAGTAATGAGAAGTGAAGAAGAATATAAACTTTCTAATCAGTAACTTTTCTTTAGACTTAGCAAACCAAGAATATCCACTGACCTGCAGATAACAGCAGTCTGTGCATCAGAAAAGTTGACGACCTGAACTTTATAACTACTCTGCTGCTACCTGAATGTGCTTCCTTATATAAGCCTTGCACCTACAGCCCCTAGAAAAGATGGTGTTTGTTGGGGGAGGGGGAAAGCCTCCATCTCGTTTAGTTTCCTGGTTTCCCAAAGAAGTCTTTTTCCCTGCCTCAACAACCTGTGCATGAGCCATTGGCTTTTTATTGGTGAGCAATGAACGTTGATTCAGATTTACAATAGAAAACTCCACTTCTGAGTTCTTTCTCTTCTTCGAATCTTGCACAGATATCTCCACTTTCTGTTCTGCAGTGTTGTGGGAGTGAGAGAATTCATGTAAGAATATGAGACACTGTCATGGAGATGAAAAAGGCAAGATGGTACCAGCTCTAACCATGCTGGCCTTGAAGCAGGTCTGCAGTAGGACAGTTGTATACATTTGTAGGTGAAGCCCACATTGCATTTCTGACCCAAGGGCATGCTTCTTTAGGCAAATAGCCTGGCTGTTGCAGAGCATGCATAGTCACTTCCTACTTCATCACCACCAGACCTGTAATCTGTGAAAATCTCTTCAGATTTGATCTATTAGATTAAATGTCACATTATTCTAATGGTGCTGTTATGGCATTTGTGTTTCTTATTTTATTTTTTTCTCATTTCAATTGTTGACTTTTAGAGAAGCTGGGAAAGGGACAATCAAAGATTGAGCTTGGATTCCCAATACCATAAACCCCCGAGACTGAGGGGTTCTCAGTCAAACACATGAGGCTGATGCACAGCAGTATCAGCCCACACGGACGATATCCCCCATCTGTCCATTTTCTACCATGACCTTTGCAGCAGTCTGCAAGAACTCAACAAGGCGCTCGTTTGCTTAGAAACCCAGCTCAGTGTGGCCACCTCAGTACTATGGCCCCATCGGGGCTCTAGAGTTCATTTCCACTCCTTTGTTGAAGATCTGAGACTTTGCATGTTTCTAAAGTTCTGTTGCACCTTGGCTGAGGCTGAAAGCCCTGGCATTTTATCATTCTTCCTTCTTATATAAACTAACATGTTTACTCAAGTATTTTATGAGTTTAATAACTTTACCAAAAATTTATGGAATTGTAAGGAGAGGTCAATTCTTGAATTTGCAGTTTTCAATTATCCTGTTGCCTTTAGTCACAATCTGAAACACCACAAAATTATTACATTTTGTCTCATGAGAAGAGCCATGTTATCCCTGGAGCCTGAATTTCTATCCTGGAATGTGCTTATTACATCAGTTTTCACTACCGATGCTAAAAACACAAAGCAAAATATTTTCTATGTGTCTATATTTAATGTCCCTTTGGGTTGATGCCCTTGCTCTTGCAAAGCAGGGATTGGAAGCCCAGAAAAGCCTTACAACTTTGCTAAAATCCTGGCATTTGTCAGTGGTAGGTGTCCAGACTTTGAGGATTTGAGGATCGCTTCATCCAGACCTGCATTTCGGTTCCCAGGCACAGCCTTATTCCTCACAGACAGATGCAACTCTCCCTTTCTCCTTACACCGTCAAGAGAACTCCTTAATTCAGTATGTTGTTGTTGTTGTTGTTGTTGTTACATGCTGTCTAGTTGGATCTGACCCATAGAGACCCTATGTACAATAGATGAAACACTACCTAACACTGTGCCATGTCTGGCACTATGGTCAGTGCTCTCTGCTATTCATAGTTTTCAATGGTTGATTATTTTTTGAGATTGGGCTGCCAGGTCCTTCTCCCAAGCCCACAGCACCTAGAATTTCCAGAGTCTCACATCCAAGTGCTAACCAGGTCCTACCCTGCTTAGCTTCTGAAAGCTGACAGGATCGGACACCATAGTGGTATGGCTTCAGGATCATTATAAGCTATAAGCTCAGTCTTTTCTATAGGCCATGGTCATGACATTGATTTGGAGAATAGGTGTGTGATTGAGATTCCCTGGGAAAGGCAGTGCTGGACCAGTGCTGAACACTTCACACAAATTCCCTTCTTTCCACCTTTATCTTTCTTTCCTCAGCATGATGACTGTTGTCCAACTTCATGTTCCATAGAGAATGGATCTTCACAATCATTTTTACTTCAGAGGTATTTCATGAAATGGGGCAAGAGTGATGGTGCAGCAAATAATCTTATCTGTCTCTCCTGTTTGCATACACAAAAAAGTAATATGATGTGCCATAAGAATTAAAGTGACAGCCTCATTCTGTTATGACTCAGTTGTCACCTATTCTTAAAGTCCCTTCGTTACTCCCAAAATTAAGGGCATTTTCTTTACTTTGAGTTTATTCCCTAGCTCTACCACCAGTTACTATACTAAATGGGCTATTTTTTAGATTTTTCCACCCAAATACCAGCTCTTAGAGGTGTTTATTATTTTCATATCAGGAATATAATTGTAGAAATTTAATTATAAGTAATATACTAAAAATATTACCAATGAGTGAATAAATGACATTCAATATTCTTTCATTTAAAAGTAAAATATTTGTTGCTACTACCACCTGTATACAATGCCCCAGTTCCTTTAACTGCCTCTGACCAGATTACTCCTAACATGTAGGGAAATGATCACCCCAAAGCCAGTATATTGTCAAGGGTCTGACTAGTGTTAAGAATGCAAAAAATATGTTTGGTGAGGGGGGGAAGCTTTTCTATAACTTTTCTTCACATAATATACTATACTACAAAGGACCCATTGTCTTGGTTTGAGGTTTAAAACTATTTCTCTTCTCTGGAAAAATATAACTATGAAAAACACTACCTGTTCTGCACAGATAAGGTAATATTTGGGGATGGCAAATATTTGGAAAAATAGAAAGCTCAAAGGGAGACATTTCTAACAATGTGCAGGACAGTAGCCTCTTGGTGAGACATACAAAAGTCTGGTTTGTCTATATTTTTTTAAGTATCAGTAAAATGCTAAAAGAAAAAGTCTTAAAAGAGAGATCATGAAGTAACCAGTACTGGCCACTCTTAGGACGCACAAATACATCATGATGTATGTTTCTGGGGCCCAAGAATTTTAATCATCTGTATTTGGGTAAGTAAATGAGCTAATGAAGAAATATATATGTATACATACATATATGGGCTGGGATTTAGCACAGTTGGTAGAGCACTGCGCTGCAGTCTCTGAGGTCCCGAGTTCAATTCCCAGCACCGCAAAAATGGGAGAAGGACCTGGTAATCCACTCCCAAGGCAATCCCGAAACAGTTAGCCATTGAAAACCCTATGAGGGTCGCTATGAGTCGGATACCAACTCGATGGCACCTAACAACAACAACAACAACAACATACATATATACATACACACACACACACACCAGAGACACACACACACAGACACAATGAGTTTATATAGTGTATTTATATATAATAAATTTCTGTTAATTCAATTCAGAAATTATAGATAGCAAACCAGGGATGGTGGAAATACACCTATAATCCCTGAGGTCAGCCTCAGCTACAAAAGAAAATCTTGTCTCAAAAAACCAATGAACAAAAAAGGAAATTGTAGATAACATAATCAGAAAAAGGATCATATCTTCCTTTTTTAAATTTTCTTTTAAAAAATTATTGAGCTGAGCACCATGACACATGCCTGTAATCACAGAAACATGGGAGGCTGAGGCAGGAAAATTGCAAGTTTGAGGTCAGAGGCAGTCTGTGCAACTCAGTGAGACTCTGTGTCACAAGAAAAATTAAGAAAGGAGGTAAGAGTGCTGCTCAGTGGTAGAGCAACTGCCTGGATGTGTGGGGCCCTGAGTTCAAATCCCCAATATGACCAGAAAAAAATGGTATTAAAGTTACAGCACTTCATAAATTCTAGACATTATAGTTTATTTTTAAGAGTTTAGAAATTGGTAAATTAAAGTAAATATATTTAGGAAGTATAAAGAAATACTGATATTTTTTATCATGGAGGTATAAGAATTCACTATTATAAAATGAAGGATTTTTTTAAAGGATAGACCATTAGTAAATTATTCTAATAAATTAGTCTAAGTCTCTCTATATAAATTCAAATGCATTAGAAAACAATTATATTTTAGCATTCCAAGCTGGAAAGAGATCAGAGTTTCCTGATAATGCTAAACTTGCTTAGAAGACTTCATAAATTTTCTTTCCTTCCTTCCTTCCTTCTTTCCTTCCTTCCCTCCTTTTTTCTTTTCTTTCTTTTTTTTTTTAAGTACCACATGCTTTGCAAGTGCTATACCACTGAGCTACACCCCCAGCCCATTTTTTACCTTTTATCTTGAGACAAAGTCTTACTAAGTTACACATAATGCTTCCCTCTGGCCTCAAACCTGTAATCCTCCAGACTGCCTGCGGAGCCACTGGGATCGCAGGTGGAAGCCACCGCATCAGACATTTTTCTCTTTATACCTAATTTATTTTA
Source organism: Pedetes capensis (assembly GCA_007922755.1). Lineage (NCBI taxonomy): Eukaryota > Metazoa > Chordata > Mammalia > Rodentia > Pedetidae > Pedetes > Pedetes capensis. Next base: position 190 of record VMDO01003349.1, on the reverse strand, counting down.
GAACTAAAATCTTGGACCTTCAATGCAATCAGTGGTACTAAATGTTCATTTTTTCAATGTGGAGTTGAGTTAAAAATAGGTAAAAGTCATTTTGGATCCATGTCTGGGGAATAGAAGAGTGAGCGAGCCAGCTATTATAGATTACGTTCATCAAGATGGAAAAGGTTAGGTATTGATTTTCTTGTTTGCA